>SKCR01050509.1:0-39090 GCA_019454045.1 Zanthoxylum bungeanum
ATTTTGGCAAGATACCCCCACACTTTTAGGTATTTGTAGGAAGGTACGTGACATTTCCACAGTTCATATGATGTCTTGTCCAATCTTCTGTGAAGAAGCTTGTTCAGAACATAGTTCGCGGAAAGCAAGGCTTCCCCCACAAGTTCTGGGGTAACCCAGAACTTGTCAATATGGCGTTCATCATTTCCTTCAACTTTCGATTTTTGCGCTCAGCAATCCCGTTTTGTTGAGGCGAATAAGGAGGAGTGGTTTCGTGAATAATTCCATGATTGGAACAATATTCACCAAATGGTGACACATATTCACCACCTCTATCGCTCTTGATTCTCTTGATTTTCTTGCCAAGTTGATTTTCAACTTCGTTCTTGTAGTGCACAAAGCTCTCAATAGCTTCATCTTTGCTCTTCAGTAAATACACATAACAGAATCTTGTGCTATCATCGATAAAAGTGACAAAGTACTTTTTACCGCCTCTTGTTTGCACAATATTCATATCACACACATCAGTGTGTACAAGTTCCAAGGGTTCAAAACTTCATTCTATGGAATGAAATGATGTTATATGCATTTTTGCTTCAACACATACCTCATATTTATGTTGGCTATCAATTGCAAATTTAGGTATAAGGTCAATGTTAATTAATTTACGCATCGTATCATAATTAACATGTCATAACCTCTCATGCATTATATTTTGTGACTCAATAATATAAGCAGAAGTTGTAGCTTTATTATTATCACTGTGTCGATTGAAAGTCATTACATTGAATTTGAAAAGGCTCTCAGTGAGGTATCATTTTCCTACATACACATCATTTTTGGTCAATACAAATTTATCAGAAATAAATACAAGCTTAAAACCAGCCTTGCTAAGGAGAGAGCCCGAGATCAAGTTCTTCCGAATATCTGGAACATGCAATACATTCTTCAATGTAAGCTCCTTTCCGGATGTTATCTTCAGAACTATTGTGCCTTGTCCAACCACTCCAGAGGTAGACGAGTTTCCCATTGTCAGATGATCGCCGCCATCGACCTTTTGATACGATGAAAACATCTTGTTATCTGCACAAATATGACGAGTAGCTCCAGTGTCTACCCACCATTCTCTCGGATTCCCAACCAAGTTGGCTTCGGTTACCACTGCTGATAGGTTCATCTCTGAGATCTCTTCAGTCAGTTGCTCATATTCAGTGACATGAGCCTCATTTTTCTTTTTCTTGCCATGTCCTGAGACTTCTTATTTCTGCAGTCATTTGCCATATGACCGCTCTTTCCATAGTTGTAGCATTTCCCCTTGAACTTCGTGTTAGCTTGGGAAGAATCAGCTCCACTGTTCTTTCTCTTCTTGCTACCATTTATACCCTCGTCGATGTTGGCCTTAGACTTCATAGTCTTGTAGCTGGCCTTCTTGGACTTCCTGTTGTCATATTCGATCCTCAATCGAACTCCAAGGTCTTCAAGGCTCATCTGCTTCTTTTTGTGTTTCAGATAGCTCCTGAAGTCCTTCCATGATGGAGGTAACTTTTCAATTATGGTGGCAACTTGAAATGTCTCACAAAGTTTCATTACTTCATCCAGTATTTCATGAATGATCAATTGCAGTTCACCCAACTGAGACATTATTGTTCTTGAATCTACCATCTTGTAGTCCAGAAACCTACCCACGATAAATTTCTTTTATTCGGCATCCTCGGTTTTTTATTATTTTCGAGAGATTCCCAGAGAATCTTTACAGAAACCATGCCTTGGTACACATTGTACAGGGTATTGTCAAGTCGATCCAAAAGGTAGTTCTTGTACAAGAAGTTGCCAGACGACCATGTCTCTTCCCGCAGTTGCTTGTCTATTTCCAATTCACCCTCCACAGGATCCGGATGAGTTTTGAGGTATTTAGCCAACTTCAGAGTTGTCAGGTAGAACAACATTTTGCTCTGCCACTATTTAAAGTTTGCCCCACCAAAATTTTTCGGTTTTTCTCCATGAGAGGCCGGTACTGTGATGTTTCCGCTAGCCACGTGTAACTGGAAAACCAACAGGGGTCAATAAGTCTACAAAAGACAATTGTACAACGATCAACAAATGATCTTGTTCAAGTGATATACCAAGTATCCACTTGTTGTTCTATTGGACAGTAGTACCAATAAACACAAGTCTTGAATTTCGACTAACGTTTCTTATGAAAAGTAAATAAATGAATATTTCCAGAGGACGAGGGGGGTCCGGAGTAACCACTTAAATCTCTGACCACTTAGGCTCTTATCGCCTTTTTGACAGAATATCCTTTAAATACTTCTTCAATAGAATCTCTTAGCAATTCAAACTTAGTATTACACTTATGATTTTACAATACAATATTCGATATGTGTAGATATATGCGTATGTATCAATCAAGATTGGATGGAATTACTTGTGTATGATTACACTTTAAATTCTCAACCAAGTATGCAACACACAATTAATTTTCAACTTTATCACTATGTGTATGCTTGTGATAATTGAACACCCTAATAATAACTTAAATCTATACTACCAAGATTATTGTAATTTAGTATATGATTTACTAAGTTAATATTGTGATTAATTAAATTAATCTAAGGTTTTTCAATTTAGAAATAATTCCAGGACTTAGTTCGTTAGTGTCGTGTTCGTATCTACGTTCGAACGAGACTGTCCAGTGTGTTCACGTTCGTGTTGCGTTCGAGAACGCGTTCGAACAAAGTGTTCCAGAGAGTTCACGTTCGTATAGCGCTCGAGAACGCGTTCGAACGATGTGTTCCAGAGAGTTCACGTTCGTATAGCGTTCGAGAACGCGTTCGAACGATTTAAGTCAGAGGGCTTGCATTTGAAGACGCGTTCGAACGTTCTTAGGCAGAAGGCTTGCGTTCGAGTTGCGTTTGAAGACGCGTTCGAATATTCTTATGAAAATTCAGATTTTTGCTTTTGCGTTCGTCGGGCGTTCAAACGCCCTTACGTATTTTTCATGCACCAACTATATTTTCTAAAAAAATTTCTTATTTAAGCATGCGAATTACTATCTAACAACACTAATATGATAAGTTCTTAAGATTGTTGTTGGATTTGTGTCATTAAACGGAAAATAATATGCATTAAACAATCAAATCCAGAACATAAAAGTAGATGTACACTAAACCCTAAAACTTGAACAAGAAGAAAACTTGGTAAATGACAAATTCAGTTATCCAAGTTGAGATATATCTATGTCTTTAAGAACTTATTAGCCCCGTCTCGGTGCTCTACGGGCTTTGTAGCTAACGTTCTCCCAAGATAACTTGGATTCCTCTTCTTCAAGGGGCACTCCTTAAGAAGATCTTGAACTTGGAAATGGAGGAACTCTCTCTTGACTCAAACAAAAAAATGAGACTCTAAAATTTGGATGAAATTCAGATATCTGAAAATAAACATGGAGGCCTCCTTATAAAGGCATGGAAGGGTGCCTTAAGGGCACCCTTTGGGTTGGGGTGCAACCCTCCAAAAGGTTATTCCCCTCCCATGCATCCCTTGGAGCCTATAAGCATTTTATTCTCAAATGCAGGACATGTCCCTATAAGGTATCATCCAAGGGACATGTCCCTCATCCATACAAAGCAACATTTGAAGAATTTACAACAGCTATTAGGTTAAAAATCCATGACCTAGATAGTGACTAATATTATGGAAATTGACTGCTAGTGTCTCTTTTATTATATCTTGTAGATAGAATTAAACTTTTAATCCAATGCATACATGTTATATATATATATATATATATATATATATATATATATATATATATATATATATATATATATGTAATATAGTGGGAGGCGCTATTAGGTTAAAAATCCATGACCTAGATAGTGACTAATATTATGAAAATTGACTGCTAGTGTCTCTCTTAGTCTATCGTGTAGATAGAATTAAACTTATAATCCAATGTATGCATGCTTTATGTGTGTGTGTGTGTTTTTTTTTCCCGACTCTACTTCTCGCTACAGGTTTTTAAAATATGTTCTAGATTGGAGTAGGCTAGGATATAATATAGATATTCTAAAACATCGAGAATTATTTTTCCGATTCTCCTGGAGAATTAAGATGGTTAATGGCCGAATTGCTAAGTCGAGATAGATAATCGAGATAAATATCTGATTTTAAGCATATAATCTTATATAGAGAATAGTTTTTTGCGCTGTAAGGATTAACATGAATTGGTTCATGTCTCAAGATCATTGAATGGCATTAAGAAAGCTTCATTAGGTATTTGTTTATCTATTAACGACTCTTCTCGGCTTTAGTGACCTTTAGAAGTCATGGGTCTGATAATGTTTGCTTGTCAATCATTTGTAATTGTTGCAAATGTTTGAAGGCAAATTAGAAAGTTAGAGAAAGAAGACATGTATAGTTATGTGTAAAGAATATCGATTCTCCAAGCACGACTATATATATATATATATATATATATAGTGTGTGTGTGTGTGTGTGTGTTTCTGACTCTACTGCTCGCTACAGGTTTTAAAATACGTTCTAGATTGGAGTAGGCTAGGATAAAATATAGTCAGTCTAAAACATCAGGAATTATTTTTTCGATTCTCTTTGAGAATTAAGATGGTTAATAACTTAGTTGCAAAGTCATGATAGATAATCTAGATAAATATCTGATTTTAAGCATATAATCATGTAAAGAGAATAGTTTTCAAGATCATTGAATGACATTAAGAAAGCTCAATTAGGTTATTTGTTTATCTATTAACGACTTTTCTCGACTTTATTGACCTTTAGAGGTCATGTGTCTGACAATGTTTATTTGTCAACCATGTATAATTGTAGCAAATGTTTGAAGGCAAATTAGAAAGTTAGAGAAAAAAGATATGTATAATTATGTGTAGAGAATATCGATTCTCCTAACTATAAGTATTAGATATTGGATATTCTGTCTAATTTTTAAAATATTATTGAATAATTATTTCGAAAAATGATATCATGACTAATAACACAGACGTTATCTTTTTTTGCCTGTCAGAAAAGGTTATCGTGTACACATTTTAAATGGTTCCTTATGTTTACACAATTGTGATAATGTTTTAGTTAGTTATTTGTTCTCGATAAACAGTTATTATATATTTAATACAACTAGTAGTGTCATTGATTTTGAGGTAAACATTAAGAAAATATTCGATGATAAAATTGAAAAATTTAATGTAGTGGAAACATGATAAATAAATGTAACATAAGGTTTTACAGAATTCCCATAAAAAAAAAATAAAGAGTTTTATTGCAAAAGATAATTAAACATGTTACAAAACCATCTTATTTAATAATGAAAAAAAAAAAAAACAAATAATCGCAGCAAAATACAAAAAAGAATGACTACCCTAATCTTTTGAATGGTAAATGATGAAGATGTGAAGATGGAGAAAATATATGAGTAAAGAAAAATTATAATCCTAATCGAGTTTACTTTGCTTGTCTAGTTCAGCAGAGGAAACACTGTCACCTGGTAATTTGCCACAATCATATTTAGCAATACTAAGAACCCAACCAAAAAGTAACCTATAGAAAATTACATCTCTCAGGAATTTCATCCACCATTTGGACCCTCCATTTTGCACCCATCCTGACAAATATGACCCTATAATCAGCCCTATCACACGCCATTTTCTTTCCTTGACATATCCATCAATGGCTTGAGCAACATTATTGTCTCCTGTTGTAACAATTCCTTTATTTTTTATAAACGAATTACCAATGTGACGGCCTAGAACTACGGCGTCTTCTAGCGCTGCACAACCACCTTGTCCGAGATCAGGTGTCATCGGATGCATGGCGTCTCCGACCACCGTAACATTTCCTTTACTTAGATTTCCGATTAACATGTTCCATGGGTGTCTGAACATCAATGGCGCCCAATGTAACGTTGAAAGATCAGACTTCCGAATAATATCCAACAACAATGGGGGCAAGACCTTGCCATACTTCTCAAGTACTTCTTTCTGCATCAGCTCAGGATTTCCTGCCAAGTTTTCTCCTGAAATGTACATGAACAATTTCAATCACATTACAAACGAGAAAATACCCGTGCTGTTTCAATAAATTGATCGTTTCCTGTCATGTTTCAAAATCTATCAAAATCCTGTGCTGTTTCAATCCTAGATTAAAATTAAAATGCCAACCTTTAGGAGGAGAATCACAAGTGAGGAACCAAAAGATCTCCTTATGATTGAGAGGTACATATCCAGCCCTTAAACCCACATCTACGAATTGCTTGACTTCATGACTCAGTCCATGACCTTCAGGAAACACAGCCATCCCACGCCCCGCTGATCGGCCTGACGTTACCGGTTCTGAGAGTCCCAGCCACCGTGCCACCGTTGAGTGTAGCCCATCACATCCAATCAAAACCTAAATATAGCCAAAAGGGGTCATCATCATATAAACAAATACAGCAACCATGAACAATTAATTCTTCATATTTTTTTAATGGAATGACTTAACGATGTATAAAGCAATCTTAAGTTACATCCTTATTAGGTTGACACTTAAAATCTCGTAAAATTAACCTCATCTTACCAAGTCACTTCCCTTCGGGACTTACCAATTTGTTAAAACCCTAATCAATAAACTCAAAAGAAAACCCAAAAAAGGACAATTAAATCTTAATTAATTACCTTGGCTTTAATTAAAGTACCATCACCCAAATGTATGATAACAGGGGACGAACCATCAAGTGTTTGTGTTTCGATTGCAGCAATCTTGCTAGAGAAATGGATTGAGTCATTTGGCAATTCATCTGCCAAGGCTTGTAGTAAGTTTTTGCGATGTATGTATCTGGGTCCAGATCCATTCCTGCACCGCCATAACCATTAAGAATTAAAATACAGAAGTAGCTAATTATTATTAGCAAGTACATGATTTTATTCAAAGCTAGCATGAATTTAAACAACTCACCCGAATGTTCCAGCAAAGGACATTTCTTGAGTAGCTCCAGTTCCAAGATTTGTTACAAATACCCTGATAATTAAACAAAAAAAATATATATTTTGGGTTATAAATAAGGACCACTGCTTATTTTTTAAATCCAGACTAAATTAAATTTTTTATTTACATATTTTAATGCAGTGTAGGGAAACAGTAATTAAGCTGTCATCCCTTTTATTTGAATACCTTTCAACAGGAGCATAAATGGAAGTAAGCTTGTGAGAAACACCAAGAACATCAAGAGCAAGCCAAGCATTTGGGGCGAGAGTTATGGCAGCCCCAGTGGCTCGGAGCCCATCGAATTTTTCTAAAACCAAGGCTTTAATTCCAAGTCTCTTGAGAGCCACTGCAGTTGCCAATCCTGCTATCCCTGCTCCAATTATTACAACATCTTCCTCCACCATTTCCATTTTTTTGTGTGAAGATTAAACACCAACTGTTTTGCCTTTTGATTACACAGATTATATAATCTGTCTTTTGAATGTGATGAAAGCAATACATGAACTAAATTGACGAGTCAAAGAGGCAAAATACAGCCGCCTTGGAGTCAGCGGACGGAACATTGGAATCTGACTTTTATTCCCCTTAATTTATTTATCTAGAAACTCCTAATGAAAATTCCCTAAATGCACATATTAAAAAGGGTTCTTGTTCAAGGGGTTGACGCAGGATTTAGGACTTACCTTTCATTATATTTGTAAGGGCGCCTTTGCACCACGTCGGTTTTGGTATCCTCACGGTTCAATATCATTTTTATATATTATTGACAAAAAAATCCGATCAACGATAAATTTATAAGGAGAAAATAAATCGATACAAAGATTTACGTGGTTCAACACTAAAATTTATGTTGAGATTTTAACACCTCAAAATTTACCAAACGACAACAACATGAAAGAATAACTAAATATAACAATACGATACAGAATTTATAATGGTTCACCCGGTCAATTAAACCTAACAGGCTACGTCCACTGTGGTTACTGAGTTTCAATATAGTTCAATAACAAGAGAAAAAATCACAAATTATAAGAGTACATAAGTGTTTAACTCACACTCACTCTTAAGGATTAAAAGGAAAAGAAAAAAAGAAAAGAACACACAAGAAAAATTTTATTTTCTCTTTTTCTTTCAATCACTCTCACACACTTTTCTTGCACACACAATCTCACCTCAATTCTCTCAAATCACTATAGAGATTTTCTTTATCTCTAATGAAAGAAACTCATAAATTTTTTGGATGCTTTAAGCTCTCACCAATGGAGCTATTTATAGGCAAGATTTTGCACAACTCCAACCAATTGTATTTAATGTCAACCAATTGCTTAATACAATATTTAATGTCAACCAATTGCATTTATACAAACATTTAATGTCAACCAATTACATTTAATACAAACATTTAATGTCAACCGATTACATTAATTACTTATAAAAAAGATTTGTTGAAATCTTTTTCCATGTAAGAAAAGAATTGACTCCACAAAGATTTTATCAACAATCTCCACAAAGACTTTACCAACAATCTCCCACTTAAAGACAATTCAACCATTCTGCCGCAAAAAACTATCTTCGAGCTCTTCAAGCATAGAAACCCAAGTCGGTTATGATATTCTCATGAACACAAAAATCCGATCAGTAGTAAATTTATAAGGAAAAGATAAATTGACACAAAGATTTATGTGATTCAACACTAAAGCCTAGATCCACAAGAGAACATGTTGAGTGATTCCTCTATTTCATCAAGATTATGAAGAAATTGATTATTTGGTTCTCTATCGGTCATTCTATTCAGTAAAGACACTTTATTTATAGTGCTCTTCTGAATGAGGAATTACATTTCAATTTTAACTGATAACCTAGTATCTTATAAGATTCGGAGAGAAAGTCATTGTACATTCCCTAAGAACTTTAATCTTTGATTTTATAAAGAACACACCCCCTTTCAAGATCAGCAAGCAACCCAAAAAACTCATTCCTTAAAACCACAAGTGTATCCTGAAGAGGTTCTGTCGGCTAGTTGGACGTCACATCTTTGATAAGAACACTTTAGATCGAAAATATTACCCATCTCTTAAAAAAGTGGTCTAAGCCAAATAATTTTATTCATTTCAATAATCCATCATTCTCTATATTACAGAATGACGCCAATATGATCTTTAAATATAAGAAAATAAAGGTTCCCCGTTTATCGAAGTGCCAACACATTTCATCACTGCTTGGTTCATTTGGCAACAGAATATCCAGAATATCTTGAGCATTCATCTCTTTGAAATGATTCTGAATCATCTTTTCGTTCTGATATGTCCTGATCAATTATTAAGGAATAAAATTTAGCATCAATGGGGAGGGAAGGACTTGAAATTAGCCTGAATAAAGCTGCTCTCGGTATCCAATTGATGCTAAATGTAGACGTTGGTTTTCGCCCGAGGTCCACAATCGAGATTTCGTAGGTTGGGGGATCTAGCGATCCTGCAAAACAATGGCAGAGTGAGCGTGGAGGGTCTACCCACCGCTGTGGTGGAAGCCGTATGCAATCTGACGCCCAAGTCAACAGAGGTGATGGGCTGTAAAGGCCGTAGTAGGAGGAGCAATGTCAGATATTACCTTGATCCTGGTGTGCTGCCGTGAGGGCGGTAGGTTGGATATGATGTCAGTACTGAATGGAAGATTGTCAAGCTATGAGTAGTGAATCTTGTCTCCCTCGGCCTGGCTGAATTTCTTCTTCTTATATAGATACTTGGAAAACGGGCATGCTTTATTGCCTTTAATTATTTGTCCGTTATGAGGTTGGAAACGACTGATTTATGAGGGGTATTTATGGGTCTGGGCGTTTCGTAGGCTGACGCATGATGAGTATTGGTTTGGACATAGGCTTGTGAAACATCTTTGGGCCAATGCTGACTACTAAATTTAGGTTTCCTTTAGTGTGTGGGTTTGAAGTAGCAACTTGGGTCTGGATCTTATGTTGGGGTGTCTGGGGTGTGTTCAGTATTGGGTCTGAGGCAAAAGGTCGAAATTTCCCTTGGACCAAATTTGGCCCGTACAGTTTGTCTCATACTCTCTAAGTCAATGAGTCATTGGCTTGGAGAGTATTTGTTCGTCGCGTTGCCTGGACCAAACCAGGAAAGTCTTCGTTACCCAGACCGAGCCATGATCGAGCGTCGTCAGTGACGTGGACAATGTGCCTACGGTCTTGAATCCGATTAGTCAGGAGTTAGGGGGATGTCCCTAGTTTGACCGAGTTGGGCGTTGTCCCCGATCAAACTCCATCACAAGTTAAGCGGGGAGTGTATCCGTTGACTGGACCTGATGAAGGCCAGAAGCTCAAACTCGTTTGGTACCAAATAGGGACCAAACCGAGTCTACATGTCGTCAGAACCAGAAGAAGGTCCATGAATTGAAATTGACTCCATCACGAACCAATTGGGGAGTGTTCCCGTCGACTGGACCTGATGAAGTCCAGGAAGACATTCACTCGTTTGGTATCGAAGAGGGACCAAACCGAGTCTACATGTCGTCTAGACCAGAAGAAGGTCCATGAACTGAACTTGACTCCATCACGAGCCAATTGGGGAGTGTTCCCGTCGACTTGGACCTGATGAAGACCAGGAAGACATTCACTCATTTGGTATCGAAGATGGACCAAACCGAGTCTACATATCGTCTAGACCAGAAGAAGGTCCATGAATTGAACTTGACTCCATCACTAGCCAATTGGGGAGTGTTCTTGTCGACTGGACCTGATGAAGTCCATGAAGACATTCACTCGTTTGGTATCGAAGATGGACTAAACCGAGTCTACATGTCGTCTGGACCAGAAGAAGGTCCATGAATTGAACTTGACTACATCACGAGCCAATTGGGGAGTGTTCTCATCGACTGGACCTGATGAAGTCCAGGAAGACATTCACTCGTTTGGTATCGAAGAGGGACCAAACCGAGTCTACATGTCGTCTGGACCAGAAGAAGACCCATGAATTGAACTTGACTCCATCATCAGCCAATCGGGGAGTGTTCTCGTCGACTTGACCTGATGAAGTCCAGGAAGACATTCGCTTGTTTGGTATCGAATAGGGACCAAACCGAGTGTACATGTCGTCTGGACCAGAAGAAGGTCCATGAACTGAACTTGACTCCATCATGAGCCAATTGGGGAGTGTTCCTGTCGATTGAACCTGATGAAGTCTAGGAAGACATTCGCTCGTTTGGTATCGAAGAGGGACCAAACCGAGTCTACATGTCGTCTGGACCAGAAGAAGGTCCATGAACTGAACTTGACTCCATCACGAGCCAATTGAGGAGTGTTCCCGTCGACTGGACCTGATAAAGTCATGGAAGACATTCACTCGTTTGGTATCGAAGAGGGACCAAACCGAGTCTACATGTCGTATGGACTAGAAGAAGGTCCACGAACTAAACTTGACTCTATCATGAGTCAATTGGGGAGTGTTCCCGTCAATTGGACCTGATGAAGGCCGGGACATTCACTCGTTTGGTACTGAAGAGGGACCAAACCGAGTCTATATGTCGTCTGGACCATAAGAAGGTCCATGAATTAAATGCGATGCGAGTGTTCCCGTCGAATGGACCTGATGAAATCCAGAAAGACATCCACTCATTTGGTATCGAGGTGGGACCAAACCGAGGCTACATGTCGTCTGGATTGGATCTCTCATGAGGTGATTTTGAGGATGCACTCAGTAGATATAACACTTACTCGGCTTCGACTAAGTTTTGTGCTCCTCGATTTCGTAAACCGCATTTTCAGAAGCTGGCTTCTCCAACAGTCTACATACTTCTTGAAGCTTTCCTACAGCTTCTGCTTAGTGTTTTCCAAATCACGGAGTGACAAATCAATTTCCAAATCTGTAACATATTGCTTTAGAAAAGCATCAGCCAGTTCCCTCCAATCTTCCATAATCTTCTTCTCAAGGCTGTGATACCAAACTACCGGCGCTCCCTCAAGTGACATCCCAAACATTTTATGCACCTGGCGCTGTGACAAGCCCACTGAACTCATAACTGAAACATATTGTCGAAGATGGACCCTCGGGTCCCCGTTCCCATTGAACTTGGCCATATCAGACATCTTGAACTGAGTTGGCAAATGTTCTTCGAAAGTTATCGCCTCATAATCCAACAACTCTTCATGTTTACCCCTCATTTTGCGGGTAACCGTTTCTACCTGATCCCGAAGCTTCTGAAATTCTATCTGAGACCCAATCATTCTTTTTGTCGCATATTCTGCCATGTCATCATCAAAAGTGGGGATATCATCCTGATGAGTGGTAAAACTATCATTATTTCCCACTCATTTTACTTAATATTTTGTATAGTTTCTTGAGTTTTGTGAATATTTTGATGTGTTTTGTGTTATTTTGTAGATAAATAAAGTTTCAGGACATTCTGGAGGTGATTTGGAGCAAAACTGTGAAATTTGGTGAAATTTGGCAAAAATGGTATTTTGGTAATTTTGGGCGTCCCGACACAAAGGGTATTTTGGTAATTTTGGGCATCCCGACACCAAAATAAAGTTTCAGGACATTTTGGAGGTGATTTGGAGCAAAACTGTGAACTTTAGCAAAAAGGATATTTTGGTAATTTTGGGCGTCCCGACACCGAGGGTATTTTGGTAATTGCACCGCATGCCACGTGTCAAAAATTCAACGAGCCATTTTTATTAGCCACCATGCCACGTGTCGAAAATTCAGCGATCCAAAAAAAATAATAAAATAATAAAATAATAAAAAAATCAGAAAAATAATAATAATAAATTGGATTTTTTTGCCTATAAATAGATTTTGAATTTTTAGTTTTAAATGTACCTCATCATCTGAAATCCTTATAAATAAAAGAGAGTTCTTCTTATTTTCTTCTTATATTCAGTTTTATTTACGCTTTGTTGTAGTAATTCTATCCATCTATGAGGAGGTAACTTCTCTATGTTGAGGTAATAAGGTAATACTTTTACTTTTGCTATTTAGATTAATCTCCCTTAAAATATAATATATAAACTATTTAAAATCTGAATTAATAAAGGATACCGCCATTTCCGGACAGTTGGTTATTCAATTTAATCTGGTTAACCTGACTTAATGAGGATACCGCCATTCCGGACGGTTGGTTTAAAATATAACAAGATTATATATTATTTTATGGGAGATATCTAAATAATAAATAGTATAAGTTAATTCCTTTTACCTTAGCATTTTATTTATTTTTCTGCATTTACTTTTTAGAAATTTTTATGTTTTTTTTTTATTTGTACTAACTATGTGTTATAACTAAGTTAGTTTTCTAGGTTGTGATGAAATCTAATATCACCGGTTTATAAGAGGTTATTTTATAATTTGAGTAATTTAAAGGTTTACTTATTAAGTCTTAAATGCTTCTTGTTGTTTGATCACCAATAAGATTGAAGTGGTAAATCTAAAATGAACTAGACATAGGGATTTTAGGTTTCAACCTTTGACTTAATAGCCCACGATCTTCTTTGAGGATAGATAACCCTTTAATAGATTTCCTTACAGGATAGGAATATACCTGTCGGGCGGGGGTAACCATAATTGGAAATTAAACTTAATGAATTCAGGTAATTTAATTGACATAGACATATGATTCAATTGGATTAAACTGGGTATTTGTGTCTGACCATCGACAGATGCTTTCGCATAAATTCGTGTTCCAGGTTAGTAAACTAATTTATTACACAAACATAAAATAATCACTTCATCTTTTTAAAGATATTAGAAAGATTCACAACCCTAGATCTTTGAGTCTTTTATTTTCCTTAGTATTTTCTTTTGTCTTTTTATTTATTTATTTATTTAGCAAAACTACAAATCAAATCATTCAAGCAATCAATTCCATTCTCCATATAATTAGATATTTGTAAATAAATAGATTCAATAATTAATAACAATAGTAGGAATTAAGTCCTCGTGGGATCGATATTTTTATACTACTTGAACGATACGTGCGCTTGCGTTATACGTGTGTGTTTACGCCGGTCACATCCCCCAACCCATTCGGAGGCTCCTCACGCCTCACATTCTCTGAATTTCCCCCAGCACGGGGTACAGCCGTACCAGCCACAACAGTAGTCAAGGCTTGCAACTATTTAGTAATTTTGGCGAAACCGTTTTCCAACTGATCTATTCGGGATACCTCGTTATCAGATGTACTCATATATTTTACCGGTCTTTTAGTGAGTCTTCCCTCTTTCCTAACCCAACAGGAATCTATGATGTCTTTTATGGACATAGAGGGTGTTAACATGATATATGTATGCATGAGATGAATGAGATGCATGCGATACAGGGAATATATCAACTCATTAAAATTTTCACGCAAATCGGCACATCATCATTTTAGAAGCTTTTGGGCAAATGTCATAGGAGTGAACTCGTCCCAGTTTAAATGGCCTAACAAGTTCACATCTCATGGCAAGAAGTCCAACCGTATCCAAATGATAATGCTCCTAAACACAAACATACAATGGCCCATTGGTGTTTTAGAAGCTTTTGGCCCAATCATCATAAGATACGTTCTTGTCCCAGTTTAAATGGCCCAACAAGCCCATACCTCATGACGAAAGGTCCGAGTGGATCCAAACTACAATGCTGCCAAACACAAGCACAAGTAAATAATTCTTATTAGTTCTACTAAGGTTCACATGCGGGTTTACGGGGGTGTGGACAAAGGCTCTCGCTGGAGAAGGATTACCCACAACTAGGTCTTCCCACTCAAGGGTCCGAACGACCAAGTGAGCGCACCATTTTTTATACACTAAGGTATGTGCCAACGAGCTATGGTGTGTGACTGACAGTCAAATGGATTTCACGTTGTAGATTCCCCAGAGGGAGGGTGGAGTGAGGCTCTCTTAAGTACCTAAGCCTCTTAGGCTCTTATCGCTTGGTGTCCGGAATAAACAACGAGTCCTCCAAATTAGTTCATCACAATAGGCTACGAGTAGATGATTATCTAGGTGTCTTAACAGCTTTTCCTTATAGAAAGGTAGTGAGTAAAAGAAGACACCAAACAATTACCTAGCCTTAAAAATGCATTTGATTAAACTACCTTAACCCACAATAGACACGGTTAACTTAAAGCATAAATCATAATATTACAAGACATTATTTTGGGGCCGATTCTCTATCCCCAGTGGAGTCGCCAGACTGTGGGACACAGAAACTGGGCGACGCATGCAGTTCCGGGCTCGCGGCCTAGAAGGGAGTACGGAGTAGCCCGCGGGGGACTAAACCGGAGAATAATAGAGTCGCCACCCGGTGTGAACCGGGATAAAGATTTAAGGCCGCACTCACCCCTCGCAAGGGAAGACCTCAAATCGTTGGGTTCGGAATGGTCCCTTACTTATGCCACTTGTAATGAAATGATTTGTGCAATAATTTAACCAAGCCTAAGCAACATTTATTTCCAAGGATAATTTACTCATAAGTTCGCATGCATAAGTACAAGGCTCATATCTAAGTTTGCATATAACCTATGTCCGAATTTGCATACAACCTATTTGCATATAATCTATGTCCCAATTTGCATGCATAAAGATGAATTGAAATATGGCAAGCATACAATGTCGTAAACATGTTGAATGGATGAATGCGGAAGCATAAGTAGATAACTACCGTGTAAACATGCATCATGGAAACGAACATGTGATCTTGTGAACACAATAAATGACTAACTGCGAGAACATGAACAATCAAAAAGGTAAATGACAAGATGAGCAACCATGCATGAGATGTGATGGAAGAGGGCCTCTAAACCGTGGGCGTTCGTGTGGCGTTCGTATCCGTGTTCGAATGGTAAACAGAAGGTTCGCGTTCGAGTAGCATTCGTAAACGTGTTCGAGCGAACTGAGATAGAAAACATGCGTTCGTGCGGCGTTCTGAAATGCGTTGGAACGGAGTTACATCAGTAACCTCCAAAATGCAGTAAACAACATGACACATACGTGAACGGATGAATAGATGACACCTAATAAATAATAACGGGCTAAAAGACGCGGCAAAGCATCGTGATAAAGGATTTTAACCCCTCGACATAGAGGACCTTTAATCCAACTTACTAAGCCTATGCGTTAATAACATAATGCATATAAAGACAACAATATCGGAATTTGTATACCCGATTGAACACATCTTACGTTCAACCGAATATACGTCATCTGCCGCGGTGAAGCATCATGGTAAAGGATTTTAACCCCTCGAAATAGAGGACCTTTAATCCAACTTACTAAGCCCATGCGCTAATAACATAATGCATATAAAAAACAAAGACAACAATATCAGACTTCATATACCCGATTGAATACATCTCACATTCAACCGAATATACATCATCCGATGCGGCAAAACATCGTGGTAAATGATTTTAACCCCTCGAAATGGAGGACCTTTAATCCAACTTACTAAGCCCATGCGCTAATAACATAATGCATATAAAATAAAGACAACAATATCGGACTTCGTATACTTGTAGGCATTGCATTTTTGCATACCAAGCCCGATGATGAGTCTCGTAAGGAGGCACTATCTTTAAGTCGTGGAAGTCGCGGAAAACGGTCGTCGGAAGGGAAAAGTCAAAAATTGACGTTTTGTTGGATTTGATTCGCTCGTTTGGCTCCGGGATTGTTCGTCGGATTTCCGTCTCAAAATCATCCTCCGCCCAAAACCCTATCCTCGCTCTCTAACTTTTCATACATGTGTCCTTTCACCTTTCCAAACAAAACCAAAGCCCCACATGCCAATTCTTTGCTACCCCACGTTAACACCATAAAATAATAACCCACCTTACCATTTTCTCTCTCTAATCCATTTTCACAAATTCCACAAACAGCCAAATACCAAATAAATAATGCCTCACACGCCTATTTCCACCAAATGCCATTCAACAAGAAGCCAAATTCCCCCACTTTCAATAAATAACACCATATCATACCACCTATTCTCTCTTCATGCCACCTTTCCACAAACCAAAAGCCAAGACCAAAATGCACAAATCCATTCCTTCATGCCCCACACGTAAACAACACCATCCCTCCATTAATTCACGTGAGCATGCCACCAACAATAAACCCTCCATTATCACCGAAATTGTCTTCCCCTTCACATGAATGTTCACCATTTTTCTTCCTCAATCTTCTCCTCCACCGAAAGCTCCTTTGTCATGACTCAATCTTCCATTTTTTTCCTCTTTTGTTCACGCCTAAATCACCCAACTCAGCCCTTTAAATTGATCATCATCTTCACGCACAGGGGGGACTCCCTTTGACCTTCTCGGCCAACACCATCTCTCGCCTGAACTCCATGCACACACTGACCAGGCATCCTTGTTTCATGTTATCAAACCCTCCACGCCATCACCTAGCCATTTAACCCTTCAAACCGAGTAGCCTCCATGCCAGACCGATCAGCTCACTGCCTTCAAACATAGACGCACCACACAGATCTGATCATCACGCCCTATCATCAAAAAATGATCTCTATCAATCTCTATCATCACTCTTGAACTCTCCACGATCAAGGGATCCATCTTCATCAACCCTTAATAGCCCACTGCAGACTCACCGTGAAACAAGATCATTTGCGAGGAGACATGATCATCCATCAAACATGAAGGACGCTCTGGACTTCATCACTGAAACCGTACACTGCCTGGAACCCTTCTTTGCCAAGCCACTGCTCCATCAATCCAGCCAATACCGAGCACTCCTTAGCCTCTACTGACCACTACCAAGTATTCTTCACGTAAACACTGCCCCTGCCCTAAACCAACGCATCAACAACTGCACCTCTACCCTTCAACTTGCCAAGCATACCCTTGCTGAGCCTTCAGCCAGAAGCCGAGCCCTACACCCACTGAACCACACGTAACCAGCCCCTTCACCCAAGCCGAGCCCCTTTGAACCACCCTCCATGCACCACAGTGCACACTGTGAACATGAAAGAACTGTGAAGATCACAACCATAAGGCCTCAGACACACGTGAATTACATGCAGAAATACTTACTGCCATCACACGCACATGGAGCCTTCGACCAACACTGCCACATGCATGATAACACGGCTTCCATGCACGTAAAATAAGCCATGTAAACCCTAAGCCACTGCCGAGCCCCTAAATGCCTTGAAACAGAGAGAAAATAACTCATAATTCACGTAGAAACTGCCCCAAAATCGCACCCAAAACAGCAGCGAAACGGAGCGTAAACAGCGAACAAAACAGCGAAATAACGAAGCAAACGTCAAAACAACGAACCGGCACAATTGCGGTATCTTAAGATATTCCGACGGCCGTTTATAACGACTCTCCGAAAAGGCGACAAAAAAGGTTAGACCTGAGGGCACCTATTATTGATTTTTCTCACATGAAATAATGATTTAGAAATTTTATTTTGTAGTATTTTAGCATGAATAGTTAGTATAACACGTTAATGTATTTGCATGAAATAATGACTTAGGAAATATTTTTAGCATGAATATGTATTTTGGTATGTTGTTTGAAATTCATCCACATGAAGTAATGTCTTAGAATAGGTGTTTTATGATGTCTAGCATGAATAATTAATTAATTTAGGTTATGTAAATTAATAACGTAGAAAAGCATGTAATTTATTTTTCTGTCGCATGAATATTATTAATTAGTATGTGATGTAGTTTTGGGTGAATGGAATATATGTTCCTTTTTGTGGTATATTGGATGGAAACCCGGACATAAATTCCATAGTCGAATCCGAATGGACGGTAATATGGTTTGCACTCGGGATACAACGCCCCGTACCACTTAATAGGCTCACATGTTTCATTTCACTCAAATTTGTATTCGAAGCATGATTATGTTGTTGTAATGTTATTTTTTTTAAGCATGACTTAGTTTATTATTTTTGTGTTAAGAATTTAAGTTGTGGTGTGTTTAGAATAATTTCTACCAATACATGTCTTGTAGACTAGGTTAATATTGTACAAATCCAATTATTACAAATGACATAAGTAAGGGACCATTCCGAACCCAACGGTTTGAGGTCTTCCCTTGCGAGGGGTGAGTGCGGCCTTAAATCATTTTCCCGGTTCACACCGGGTGGCGACTCCATTATTCTCCGGTTTAGTCCCCCGTGGGCTACTCCGTACTCTCAACTAGGCCCTGAGTCTAGAACAGCATGCGTCGCCCAGTTTCTGTGTCCTACAATACCCGATTGAACACATATCACATTTAGGGGTGAGCAACGGTTCCGGGTCTACCCGGAACCGGTTGGAACCGGACCGATTTTCCGGGTTTGGAACCGGAACCGGTTGTAATCGGGTAGGTTCCGGTTCCAAAAATGAAGGAACCGATTTTATCCGGGTAGGTTCCGGTTCCAAAATGATCGGAACCGGAACCGGACATGGAACCGGTTTGGGATTATGAAATCAAAACTTGTGTACAAATCTTAGAAGGCCACACAAACAATGTTACTGCAATTGCTTTATCTGCAAGAATGCTAGAGCACTAGCTGTTTCCGCAGCAACAAGTAGCCTCTTGTACCAATCAAAGCAAGGTTTCTGTTCACTGCTTTCGAGCAAATGAACCTTCTGTACAGCTACATGTGAACCATCACCTATGATCCCTGCGTAAATTGAACCATTTTGTCCATTGCTAGTTTTTGATAATCTTGAAACCTCTGGTAGCTTCTTCTACCTCATGGTAAGTGAACAACCGAGTCTTACAAGCTTTTCGGAATGAAATTGTATTATTAAAATGAGCATGGTCATATTGATCAAATGATCCTGAGATAACAGGCCTTTTTAGCAGACACAATAGTGCTAATAAGGAGGCAATGAAGAAGGCTGGAGCAAGAACACCTGCATTTATATGCATGAAGTTAAATTGCATAAACTGTAATTTTGTAAGCACTCAAATCACAAAATGGCCTATCTACTACCATTACTTGCCTGCTACAATTAAAGCTTCTTTTCCATTCTTCCTTTTGGTGAAGCAGTCATTGCCATATGCCTCGTGTCCATCATTGAAGCATGCTGTCGAAAACATATCCAGTATTCAGTGAATCAGGGCATCTTAATCACACACAACTAACTAATTTCAGTTGTATATCTTTATCTTTTTGCAATACGAGTCCCCATTTTTTCCTACGAACTCGTATTGGAATGTAATTTTCATTAAAATATTTTAAAATAGGGTAATTCGGAACCGGACCGGAACCGAACCGGAACCAGATTGGAACCGAATAATAGGGTACCCTGTTTAATTGGGTAGGTTCCGGTTCCACTTAGTGCGGAACCAAATTTTTCCGGGTAGGTTCCGGTTCCATGCGGAACCGGAACCGAAACCGGTTTTGCTCACCCCTAATCACATTCAACCGAATATACATCATCCGGCGCGGCAATGCATCGTGGTAAAGGATTTTAACCCCTCGAAATAGAGGACCTTTAATCCAACTTACTAAGCCCATGCGCTTTATCTCATCATTACACAAACAAATAACATGCCGAAATTAAATAATAGAGAATAAACAAACAAGACAAAATAAATCGAAATATGTGTCGTTTGCTCAAGTGGTACGTGGAGTTGTATCCTAAGTACAGACCGCACTACCATCCATTCGGATTCGGCTACAGAATTTACGTCTGGGTTTCCATCCTATATACCACAAGAGACGACACATTTTTCATTCATTCAAAGCAACGACATGGATCCACAAACGACTCTCATACGAAATTAATAACTAAAACAATTAAAAGATGAATATAAAAAAAATACGAACATTGCCCTCAGGTCTAACATTTTATGTCGACTCTCGGGCGTGCGTTACACGGTGGTCGGAAGGGCTAAAACACCGCAAATTTTTTGGTTCACTGGTTCACGTTTTTTCCTCGCTATTTTGCTGCTCAAGCTACTGTTTTCACTCCGTTTTGCTGCTATTTTCATTCACTGTTTTCGATGTATAAGGCCACTATTTTAAGGTAATTTAGGGGCTGTTTGTGCGGTTGTTGGAGGGTTTGAGGCTGCGGTTTCAGGCAGTTTTTTAGGGTGCAGTTCGGGACTATTTTGGGTGGTAAAAGTGATGTTTTCGGGACTGTTTTTAGGTTACCTTATTGTTGTTCTGGTCAGTTGTGGCTGTTGATTGAAGCTAGGTGGTAGTGAAGGCTAGGGCGGGTGAGTGTGTTGAGGGTGCGTTTGATTGATGGGGGCAGATTGGTGTTTTTTAATGGCGTGAAGGTTGGCTGAAGGGTATGTGGCGAGAGAGTTGAGTGGGGGGACTGGTTTGATTGTCAGTCGGCCAGCTTAGGGTTTGTCTTTTTTTTGTGTATGCGTGAATCACTTAGGTTATTCTCTTTGTATTTTTTGTGTGAATGAGTTAGGAGAGGGAAGTGTCTTGGCAATGGGTTTCTTTTATAGACCAAGGCTAGAGCTTCTCCTTGTTTGAAAAGGAATGAATCAATTAGTGTCTAACATGGAAAGTCCAATATTTGATTGGGGGACATGATTTGGTTAGATTAGGAATATGAAATATTTAATTTGTTTGTTTAGGCATGAGATTATTTTAATTTGGTATAAGATTTTTATATTTATTTAATTCCCCATGTGTTAAATATGCATTTTATTAATTTGGATGTGTTTTATGGACTTTGGTGGGCTAATTGGGCTTGGGTGTGAGGCTAGCAGCAAAACCAGAAATAATGACATCGTTCGAACGCCGATTCGAACGCTACATGAACGCCCACAATCTACACTGATGTTCGAACGTGGTCTCGAACGTAGCACAAATGAAAACAGTGAACTTGTGAAATGAATCTGATGACATACTTATTCTGAATTTCCCCTTCCGACGTCTATTTCCCGCGACTTCCGCGACTTAAAAGGTAGTGCCTCCAAATGAGACTCATCATAGGGACTTACATGCAAAAATACAGTGCCTACAGTCGCCCCCACTTTGATGGGAGTTGTGCAGTATGTACAATGAATTTTTACTTACCTGGCTCGCCAGCTGCCACTTGACTTGCGATGTGTTGAGTTAAGTTGATGCTGTGTCGTACCTGGCATGCTAAACCTCATACCTGAGGTGTCGCGGTTGTGTCTCCGTACCTAGAGTATCGTAGTGATGTCTCCATACCCGGAGTGCCGTACTGGTGTGCTAAACCTCATACCTAAGGTGTCGCTGTAATATATCCATACCCGGAGTGCCGTAACTGGCGTGCTAACCTCATACCCAAGGGGTCGCTATAATATCTCCATACCCGGAGTGCCATACCTGGCGTGCTAAACCTCACACCCAAGGCGTCGTTGTAATATCCCCATACCCGGAGTGTCATACCTGGCGTGCTAAACCTCATACCCAAGGTGTCGCTGTAATATCTCCATACCCGGAGTGCCGTACCCGGTGGTGTGCTAAACCTCATACCCAAGGCGTCGCTGTAATATCTCCATACTCGGAGTGCCGTACCTGGCGTGCTAAACCTCATACCTAAGGCGTCGCTGTAATATCTCCATACCCGGAGTGTCGTACCTAGCGTGCTAAACCTCATACACAAGGCGTCACTGTAATATCTCCATACCCAGAGTGCCGTACCTGGCGTGCTAAACCTCATACCCAAGGCGTCGCAGTAATATCTCCATACCCGGAGTGCCGTACTTGGCGTGCTAAACCTCATACCCAAGGCGTCATAAAAATATCTCCATACCTGGAGTGCCGTACCTGGCATGCTAAACTAGTGTCTCCATACCCGAGTGCCGTACCTGGCAAAACTGATCTGATGTCTCCATACATGGAGTGTCGTACTCGGCAAAACTGATGCTGTATCTCCATACCCGGAGTGCCATGCCCGGCGAGACTGGTACTGTTATGATATGGGCCTCCCCCCCAGACTTATACAGATATGGGCCTCGCCCCTAGACTGATACTGATGTGGGCCTCGCCCCCAGAATGATACTGATATGTGCCTCGCCCTAAACTGATACTGATATGGGCCTCGGCCCCAGACTGATACTGATATGGGCCTCGCCCCTATACCGATACTGATGTGGGCCTCGCCCCTAGATTGATACTGATTTGGGCATCGCCCCTAGACTGATACTGATGTGGGCCTCGCCCCCAAACCGATACTGATGTGGGCCTCGCCCCCAGACCGATACTGATGTGGGCCTCGCCCCCAGACCGATACTGATGTGGGCCTCGCCCCAAACTGATACTGATATGGGCATCGCCCCTGGACTGATTTTGATGTGGGCCTCGCCCCCAGACGGATACTGATATGGGCCTCGCCCCCAGATCGATACTGATGTAGGCCTCGCCCCTAGTCTGACACTGATGTGGGCCTCGCCCCCAGACTGATACTGATATGGGCCTCGCCCCCAGACCGATACTGATGTGGGCCTCGCCCCAAATTGATACTGATATGGGCCTCGCCCCCAGACTGATAATGATATGGGCCTCACCCCCAGACTGATACTGATATGGGCATCGCCCTAAAATGATATTGATATGGGCTTCAACCCTGTGATTCATTCTTGAAAACTGCTGACACTATACTTTTGCTGCTTCTGGTTGGCTTGTATTTGACGCTTTCTCTTTTTCTTTTTTGAAACCTGTGAATACAAAACAAAACAAACACAAAAAGGAATGCAAAATACGTTACGTGTATGCATGTATGCGTGAATAAGTTTCATATCCCGTTGGATTAGGTCGTCCACCAATTCCCTTGGTGACTGCTCGATTTTCCCTTCCTATGGCAAAATACTGCTTCAATCTATCCACATTGATCGGCTCGGTGAACTCATTTCCTTCAATTCTGACAGCCTCACTGCCCCATTTCCCATTACTGAACGGTTATTCTGTCTTTTCTGCTTGCTTCTTTTGGGAATCCCCCGTGTTCTGAGTGTCGCTGAATATCATGGTATCAAGGTTGAATGCTTTTGTCAAACATACTCATGTCATGCAGGTTGAAAGAAAATGGCTTAGGCAAGTAGGCGAAATGGATGTCTTTATTATTATTCAGGAAAACATTCAAACAAGTAGTCAAAGTCGATGTCTTTATTAAAAATGCAGAAAATAGACCAGAAAGAACAGTTTCATTGCCTTCTTCCTCGGCCTATGGTTCTTCACTGCTGTCATCCTCTATCCTCATGAAAGAAACTGGGTGGTTGAGAGTTTGGAGGACAAAGCTTTCGGGCAGGCCGGAGTTGATCATGTAAATGGGTGGGGGAACAGAGTGATAATTTGGTAGATGGTTGGTGTGTGTGCTAGGCTGTTCTTTTTCATGATCGGGTATTTTTTGGGCATCAATGAGGTCCTGAATTTCATATCGGAGGCGGGAACAGCTGTCAGTATCATGGCCGTGTTGCTGGTGGAAGTGACAGTAGCGGTCTATTTTTATATGTGGTGGTGGGGGATTTGGAAGTGGTTTAGGCTCAAAGGGTTTTAAGAATCCTTACCTTGTCAACCTCTCAAGTACTTTAGACAAAGGTCTCCCCAAGTTGGAGAAACGTCGGTTCTTGATGGCAGCAACCTCGGCAGCAGCGGGCTTGGTCTCAGAATGCCCCCCAAAAGTCCTCCTATTCTGGCCATAGAACTTTCTGTTCTCAGCTTCTTCTTCTTCAATATCCATGACAATCTCCCTCAACTTTCGAAAATCGCCAATCATGGAGGTCATCCTCCTCAGCTTGTCATAAATCGAGGGCTTGGTGCCCTTGATGATCATTTTAATTTGGTCATTCTCAGAGGGTCGGGTCTGCATTTTCAGAAGTTGGCTTCTCCAGCAGTCTACATACTCCTTGAAGCTTTCCTCCGGCTTCTGCTTAGTGTTCTCCAAATCACGGAGTGACAAATCAATTTCCAAATCTGTAACATATTGCTTTAGAAAAGCATCAGCCAGTTCCATCCAATCTTCCCTAATCTTCTTCTCAAGGCTGTGATACCAAACTACCGGCGCTCCCTCAAGTGACATCCCAAACATTTTATGCACCTGGCTCTGTGACAAGCCCACTGAACTCATAACTGAAACATATTGTCGAAGATGGACCCTCGGGTCCCCGTTCCCATTGAACTTGGACATATCAAGCATCTTGAACTGAGCTGGCAACTGTTCTACCAAACTACCGGCGCTCCCTCAAGTGACATCCCAAACATTTTATGCACCTGGCTCTGTGACAAGCCCACTGAACTCATAACTGAAACATATTGTCGAAGATGGACCCTCGGGTCCCTGTTCCCATTGAACTTGGACATATCAGACATCTTGAACTGAGCTGGCAACTGTTCTTCGAAAGTCATCGCCTCATAATCCAACAACTCTTAATGTTTACCCCTCATTTTACGGGTAACCATTTCTACCTGATCCCGAAGCTTCTGAAATTTTGCCTGAGACCTAACCATTCTTTCTGTCGCATATTCTGCCATGTCATCATCAAAAGTGGGGATATCATCCCCCAACCCATTCGGAGGCTCCTCACGCCTCACATTCTCAGAATTTCCCCCAGCACGGGGTACAGCCATACCAGCCACAGCAGTAGTCAAGGCTTGCAACTGTTCAGTAATTTTGGCGAAACCGTTTTCCAACTGATCTATCCGCGATACCTCGTTATCGGATGTACTCATATATTTTACCGGTCTTTTAGTGAGTCTTCCCTCTTTCCTAACCCAACAGGAATCTATGATGTCTTTTATGGACATAGAGGGTGTTAACAGGATATATGTATGCATGAGATGAATGATATGCGTGTGATACAAGGAATATATCAACTCATTAAAATTTTCACGCAAATCGGCCCATCATCAGTTTAGAAGGTTTTGGGCTAACTGTCATATTAGTGAACTCGTCCCAGTTTAAATGGTCCAACAAGTTCACATCTCATGGCAAGAAGTCCAACCGTATCCAAATGATAATGCTCCTAAACACAAACATACAATGGCCCATTGGCGTTTTAGAAGCTTTTGGCCCAATCATCATAAGATACGTTCTTGTCCCAGTTTAAATGGCCCAACAAGCCCATACCTCATGACGAAAGGTCCGAGTGGATCCAAACTACAATGCTCCCAAACACAAGCACAAGTAAATAATTCTTATTAGTTCTATTAAGGTTCACACGCGGGTTTATGGGGGTGTGGACAAAGGCTCTCGCTGACGAAGGATTACCAAAAACTAGGTCTCCCCACTCAAGGGTCCGAACGACCAATTAAGTGCACATTTTTTTATACACTAAGGTACGTGCCAACAAGCTATGGTGTGTGACTGACTGAAAAATGGATTTCCTATTGTAGATTCCCCAGAGGGAGGGTGAAGCGAGGCTCTCTTAAGTACCTAAGCCTCTTAGGCTTTTATCGCTTGATGTCCGGAATAAACAACGAGTCCTCTAAATTAGTCCATCACAGTAGGCTATAAGTAGATGATTATCTAGGTGTCTTCACAGCTTTTCCTTATAGAAAGGTAGTGAGTGAATGAAGACACCAAACCATTACCTAGCCTTAAAAGTGCTTTTGATTAAACCACCTCAACCCACAATAGACACGGTTAACTTAAAGCACAAATCATAATATTACAATACATTATTTCGGGGCCGATTCTCTATCCCCAGTGGAGTCGCCAGATTGTGGGACACAGAAACTGGGCAACGCATGCAGTTCCAGGCTCGCGGCCTAGAAGGGAGTACGGAGTAGCCCGCAGGGGGACTAAACTGGAGAATAATGGAGTCGCCACCCGGTGTGAACCGGGACAAAGATTTAAGGCCGCACTCACCCCTCGCAAGGGAAGACCTCAAACCGTTGGGTTCGAAATGGTCCCTTACTTATGCCACTTGTAATGAAATAATTTGTACAATAATTTAACCAAGCCTAAGCAACATTTATTTCCAAGGATAATTTACTCCTAAGTTCGCATGCATAAGTACAAGGCTCATATCTAAGTTTTTATATAACCTATATCCGAATTTTCATACAACCTATTTGCATATAATCTATGTCCCAATTTGCATGCATAAAGATGAATTGAAATACTGCAAGCATACAATGTCATAAACATGTTAAATGGATAACTGTGGAAGCATAAGTATATAACTACCGTGTAAACATGCATCATGGAAACGAACATGTGATCTTGTGAACACAATAAATGACTAACTGTGAGAACATGAACAATCAAAAAGGTAAATGACAAGATGAGCAACCATGCATGAGATGTGATGGAAGAGGGCCCGTTTACCATGGGCGTTCGTGCGGTGTTCGTATCCGCATTCGAACGGTAAACATAAGGTTCGCGTTCGAGTAGCATTCGTAAACGCGTTCTAGCGAACTGAGACAGAAAACATGCATTCATGCGGCGTTCTGAAACGCGTTCGAACAGAGTTACAGCAGTAACCTCCAAAATGCAGTAAAAAAACATGACACATACGTGAACGGATGAATAGATGACACTAATAAATAATAACGGGCTAAAAGGTGGGGTAAATCATCGTGATAAAGGATTTTAACCCCTCGACATAAAGGACCTTTAATCCAACTTACTAAGCCCATGCGCTAATAACATAATGCATATAAAAAAAAGATAACAATATCAGACTTCGTATACCCGATTGAACACATCTCACATTCAACCGAATATACATCATCTGGCGCGGAAAAGCATCTTGGTAAAGGATTTTAACCCCTCGAAATGGAGGACCTTTAATCCAACTTACTAAGCCCATGCGCTAATAACATAATGCATATAAAAATAAAGACAACAATATCAGACTTCGTATACCCGATTGAACATATCTCACATTCAACTGAATATACATCATCCGGCGCGGCAAAGCATCATGGTAAAGGATTTTAACCCCTCGAAATAGAGGACCTTTAATCCAACTTACTAAGCCCATGCGCTTTATCTCATCATTACACAAACAAATAACATGCAGAAATTAAATAACGGAGAATAAACAAACAGAACAAAATAAATCGAAATATGTGCCATTTGCTCAAGTGGTACGTGGAGTTGTATCCCAATTACAGACCGCACTACCGTCCATTCGAATTTGGCTACATAATTTACGTCTGGGTTTCCATCCTATATACCACAAGAGATGACACATTTTCCATTCATTCAAAGCCACAACATGCATCTACAAACGACTCTCATACAAAATGAATAACTAAAACAATTAAAAGATGAATATAAATAAATACGAAAAGTGCCATCAGGTCTAACCTTTTATGTCGACTCTCGGACGTGCGTTACACGATGGTCGGAAGGGCTAAAACTCCGCAACTTTTCTGGTTCTCTGGTTCATATTTTTCCTCGCTGTTTTGCTGCTCAAGCTACTGTTTTCACTCCATTTTGCTGTTATTTTTCAGTCACTATTTTTGCTGTATAAGGCCACTGTTTTGAGGTAATTTAGGGTCAGTTTGTGCGGTTGTTGGAGGGTTTGGGGCTGCGGTTTCAGGCAGTTTTTTTAGGGTGCAGTTCGGGACTGTTTTGAGTGGTAAAAGTGATGTTTTCGGGACTGTTTTTAGGTTACCTTATTGTTGTTCTGGTCGGTTGTGGCTGTTGATTGAAGCTAGGTGGTAGTGAAGGCTAGGCGTGAGTGTGTTGAGGGTGCGTTTGATTGATGAGGGCAAATTTGTGTTTGTTAATGGCGTGAAGGTTGGCTGAAGGGTATGTGGCGAGAGAGTTTAGTATGGGGACTGGTTTGATTGTCAGTCCGCTAGCTTAGGGTTTGTCTTTTTGTGTGTATGCGTGAATCACTTAGTTTATTCTCTTTGTGTTTTTTGTGTGAATGAGCTATGGAAGGGAAGTGCCTTGGCAATGGGTTTCTTTTATAGACCAAGGCTAGGGCTTCTCCTTGTTTGAAAAGGAAGGAATCAATTAGTGTCTAACAAGGAAAGTAAAATATTTGATTGGGGGACATGATTTGGTTAGATTAGGAATATGAAATATTTAATTTGTTTTGTTTAGGCATGAGATTATTTTAATTTGGTATATGATTTTTTAGATTTTATTTAATTCCCCGTGTTAAATATGCATTTTATTAATTTTGGATGTGTTTTATGGGCTTTGGTGGGCTAATTGGGCTTGAGTGTGAGGCTAGCAGCAAAACCAGAAATATCGACACCGTTCGAACACCGATTCGAACGCTACATGAACGCCCGCAATCTGCATGACGTTCGAACGTGGTCTCGAACGCAGCACGAACGAAAATAGTGAACTTGTGAAATGAATCTGATGACATATTTATTCTGAATTTCCCCTTCCAACGTCCGTTTTCTGTGACTTCCGTGACTTAAAAGGTAGTGCCTCCAAATGAGACTCATCATAGGGACTTACATGCAAAAATGCAGTGCCTACACTTATCCTAACCTTAACAGATAGCACTTTTCGTCATTATCGGAATGGGTAAGAGTACAAAACTCTTCAGTGCTTGTTTTGAATTGCACAAAGTTTCAGTTGTCCCTTTTGAACCTAGATCTTGGGATCTCCAGTCAACTAGGTTGGGTTTCCACAGTGACAATTCTTAATTTATAGGCTTCAAGCCCATTCTCATCGATGACTTCTCAACTTGCTCTCTAGGTAAACCTTTAGTAAATGGATCCACTAAGTTTTCTTTCGACTTAACATAATCGATCGATATTATGCTACTTGAGAGCAGTTGTCATATGGTATTATGTCTCTGACATATGTGTCGATACTTACCATTATACATTGTATTTTGGGCTCTCCTAATAGCCGATTGACTATCACAATGTATATTTATCACTGGCACCGGTTTGGGCCAACTAGGAATATCCTCCAGGAAGTTTCGAAGCCATTCCGCTTCTTTCGTTGTTTTGTCTAATGCTATGAACTCTGATTCCATAGTAGACCGGGCAATGCATGTTTTTCTCGAGGATTTCCATGACACGGCTGTATTATCAAGTGTGAAAATAAATCCACTCGTAAATTTGGAATCCACTATATCATATATCCAGTTAGCATCGTTGTATCCCTATATAACATCATGATATCTCTCACAATGCAGCCCATATTTTGAAGTTTCTCTCAGATACTTCAAAACTCTTATTATGGCTTTCCAGTTGTTATTTCATGGATTGCTTTTATATCTGCTAAGCATATTCACAGCTTGAGCGATATCAGGTCGTGTGCAATTCATGAGATACATCAGACTTCTGATGATTCTCGAGTACTCTAATTGCGATAGCTTGAGCCAGTTTTCTTTGATAGATGAAGAGTTAGGTCTACAGGAGTTCTAGCCACATTTAGATATCTTTTGTTATATTTCTCAAGTATCTTCTCAATATAATGAGTCTGAGATAATATATATCCTTCTGATGTCCTATAAATCTTAATTCCTAGGATCACATCAGCTACGCCTAAATCCTTCATATCAAATCTGATGGATAACACTTTCTTGGTAGACTGAATCATTTTATGATTACTACCAATTATCTACATATCGTCTACGTAGACACACACAATTCCATATCTTTTTTGAGTTAATTTAGTGTACACACACTTATCACACTCATTGGTTTTAAACCCACTTGACAACATTTTTTTGTCAAATTTCTCATGCCATTGTTTAGGTGCTTTTTTTAATCCGTACAAGGATTTTACAAGTTTACACACTTTCTGTTCTTGTCCAGGAACAGTAAACCCTTCCGGTTATTCCATGTAAATCTCTTCATCCAATTCATCATTCAAGAATGTTGTCTTTACATCCATTTGATGTATTTCAAGACCAAATATAGCTTCTATGGCTATGAGCATTCTTATCGATGTGATATGAGTCACTGGTGAATAAGTGTCAAAGTAATCAAGGCCTTTTTTTTGTCTATAACCTTTTATGACAAGCCTTGCCTTGTACTTATCTATTGATCCATCCAGTTTCATCTTTCATTTGAATATCCATTTGTAGCCTAGTGGCTTACAACCTGGAAGAAGATCAATTAACTCTCAAGTATGGTTTTGTAGGATTGAATCAATCCCACTGTTGATAGCCTCTTTCCACAAAGGTGCTTCCGGAGAAGACATTGCTTCTTTAAAGATTTGAGGCTTATTTTCTAACAAGTATGTCAGAAAATCGGGACCAAACGACTTTGATGTTCTAGCTCTTTTGCTACGTCTAGGTTCGATTGTCTCAACGTTTGAACGTTCATCTGATTCTTGGTCAACATGATCAGTGTCTTTGACAGTATCAAAAGTTCTTTTGAGAGACTCTGTTCTTTGTATTTCCTTACAAGGAAATGTCTCTTTAAAAAATATAGAATTCTTTGACTCAATTATCATATTCGGATTGATGTCAGGAATGTCAGACTTGTGTACCAATAATCGATACGCACTACTGTTGCGAGCATATCCAATGAATATATAATCAACATTTTTAGGTCAAATTCTAACCTTCTTAGGTTTAGGAACCATTATTTTGGCAAGACACCCCCACACTTTTAGGTATTTGTAGGAAGATACATGACATTTCCACATTTCATATGGTGTATTGTCCAATCTTCTGTGAGGAAGCTTGTTCAGAACATAGTTCGCGGAAAGTAAGGCTTCCCCCTACAAGTTCTGGGGTAACCCAGAACTTGTCAACATGGCGTTCATCATTTCGATTTTACGCTCAGCAGTCCCATTTTGTTGAGGCGAATAAGGAGCAGTGGTTTCGTGATTCCATGATTGGAACAATATTCACCAAATGGTGACACATTCACCACCTCTATCGCTCTTGATTCTCTTGATTTTCTTGCCAAGTTGATTTTCAACTTCGTTCTTGTACTTTACAAAGCTCTCATAGCTTCATCTTTGCTCCTCAACAAATACACATAACAGAATCTTGTGCTATCATCGATAAAAGTGACAAAGTACTTTTTACCACCTCTTGTTTGCACAATATTCATATCACACACATCAGTGTGTACAAGTTCCAAGGGTTCAAAACTTCGTTCTATGGAATGAAATGATATTCTATGTATTTTTGCTTCAACACATGCCTCATATTTAAACCCGACCAAGGTTCCGGTTCAGAACCGGAACCGAACCAGTTCGGTTAGGGTTCCTCCCCTAGCCGACCGGTTGGAATCGTTCGGTTCCAACAGTTCCAACCGGAATCGTACGGTTCCGATTGGAACCGATTTGAATTTATACAATAATATATTTTTTTAATTTTTTAGATAAGACTTTTATTTGTAATTTAGTGTAATTATGTAATTTAATTTAATGTAATTTGTAATTTACATAATTTTATTTGTAATTATTTTCAAAAAAAATTTTAATGTAATTATTTGTAATTTAACTTTTATTTTCAAAAAAGTAAAAAAAAAAAACCCGAATGGAACCGGAACCGGAACCAAACGATTCGGTTCCGGTTCCGGTTCGGTTTCGGTTCGGAACCGAACCGCCGGCCCGGTCTACTCATATTTATGTTGGCTATCAATTATAAATTTAGGTATAAGGTCCATGTTAATTACTTTACGCATCGTATCATAATTAACATGTCCTAACCTCTCATGTCATATATTTTGTGACTCAATAATATAAACAGAAGTTGTAGCTTTATTATTATCACTGTGTCGATTGACAGTCATTACATTGAATTTGAAAAGGCCCTCAGTGAGGTATCATTTTCCTACATACACATCATTTTTGGTCAATACAAATTTATCAGAAACAAAAACAATCTTAAAACCAGCCTTGCTAAGGAGAGAGCCCGAGACCAAGTTCTTCCGAATATCTGGAACATGCAATACATTCTTCAATGTAAGCTCATTTCCGGATGTCATCTTCAGAACCATTGTGCCTTGTCCAACCACTCTAGAGGTAGACGAGTTTCCCATTGTCAAATGATCGCCGCCATCGGCATTTTGATACGAGGAAAACATCTTGCTATCTGCACAGATATGACGAGTAGCTCCAGTGTCTACCCATCATTCTCTCGGATTCCCAACCAAGTTGGCTTCGGTTACCCTGCTGATAGGTTCATCTCTGAGATCTATTCAGTCAGTTGCTCATATTCAGTGACATGAGCCTCATTTTTCTTTTTCTTGCCATTTTCTTGAGACTTCTTATTTCTGCAGTCTTTTTCCATATGACCCATCTTTCCATAGTTGTAGCATTTCCCCTTGAACTTCGTGTTAGCTTGGGAAGAATCAGCTCCATTATTCTTTCTCTTCTTGCTACCCTTTACACCATCGAAAATTTTGGCCTTAGACTTCATAGTCTTGTAGCTGGCCTTCTCGGACTTCCTGTTGTCATCTTCGATCCTCAATCGAACTCCAAGGTCTTCAAGGCTCATCTGCTTCTTTTTGTGTTTCAGATAGCTCCTGAAGTCCTTCCATGATGGAGGTAACTTTTCAATTATGGTGGCAACTTGAAATGTCTCACAGAGTTTCATTCTTTCATCCAGTATTTCATGAATGATCAATTACAGTTCACCCAACTGAGACATTATTGTTCTTGAATCTACCATGTTGTAGTCCAGGAACCTACCCACGATAAAAAAATTTTATTCGGCATCCTCGATTTTGTATTTATTGACGAGAGATTCCCAAAGAATCTTTGCAGAAATCATGTCTTGGTACACATTATACAGGGTATTGTCAAGTCGACCCAAAAGGTAGTTATTGTACAAGAAGTTGTCAGACGACCATGTCTCTTCCCGCAGTTGCTTGTCTATTTCCAATTCACCCTCCACAGGATCCGGGGGAGTTTTGAGGTATTTAGCCAACTGCAGAGTTGTCAAGTAAAACAACATTTTGCTCTGCCACTGTTTAAAGTATGCCCCACCAAACTTTTCCGGTTTTTATCCATGAGAGGCTGGTACTGTGATGTTTCCACTAGCCATGTGTAACTGGAAAACCAACATGGGTCAATAAGTCTACAAAAGACAATTGTACAACGATCAACAAATAATCTTGTTAAGTGATAGACCAAGTATCCACTTGTTGTTCTATTGGACAGTAGTACCAATAAACACAAGTCCTTGAATTTCGACTAAGGTTTCTTATGAAAAGTAAATAAATGAATATTTCCAGAGGACGAGGGGGGTCTGGAGTAACCACTTAAATCCCTGACCACTTAGGCTCTTATCGCATTTTTGACAGAATATCCTTTAAACACTTCTTCAATAGAATCTCTTAGCAATTCAAACTTAGTATTACACTTATGATTTTACAATACAATATTCGATATGTGTAGATATATGTGTATGTATCAATCAAGATTGGATGAAATTACTTGTGTATGATTACACTTTAAATTCTCAACCAAGTATGCAACACACAATTAATTTTCAACTTTATCACTATGTGTATGCTTGTGATAATTGAACACCCTAATAATAACTTAAATCTATACTACCAAGATTATTGTAATTTAGTATATAATTTACTAAGTTAATATTGTGATTAATTAAATTAATCTAAGGTTTTTAAATTTAGAAATAATTTCAGGACTTAGTTCGTTAGTGTCGTGTTCGTATCTATGTTCGAACGAAACTGTCCAGTGTGTTCACGTTCATGTTGCGTTCAAGAACGCGTTTGAACAAAGTGTTCCAGAGAGTTCACGTTAGTATAGCGCTCGAGAACGCGTTCGAACGATGTGTTCCAGAGAGTTCACGTTTGTATAGCGTTCGAGAACGCGTTCGAACGATTTAAGTCAGAGGGCTTGCATTTGAAGACGCGTTCGAACGTTCTTAGGCAGAAGGCTTGCGTTCGAGTTGCGTTTGAAGACGCGTTCGAATATTCTTATGAAAATTCAGATTTTTGCCTTTGCATTCGTCGGGCGTTCGAACGCCCTTACGTATTTTTCATGCACCGACTATATTTTCCAAAAAGATTTCTTATCTAAGCATGTGAATTACTATCTAACAACACTAATATGATAAGTTCTTAAGATTGTTGTTGGATTTGTTTCATTAAACGAAAAATAATATGCATTAAACAATCAAATCCAGAACATGAAAGTAGATCTACACTAAACCCTAAAACTTGAACAAGAAGAAAACTTGGTAAATGACAAATTCAGTGATCCAAATCGAGATATATCTCTGTTCTTAAGAACTTATTAGCCCCGTCTCGGTGCTCTACGGGCTTTGTAGCTAACGTTCTCCCAGGATAACTTGGATTCCTCTTCTTTAAGGGGCACTCCTTAAGAAGATCTTGAACTTGGAAATGAAGGAACTCTCTCTTGACTCAAACAACAATATGAGACTCTAAAATTTAGATGAAATTCGGATCTCTGAAAATAAACATGGAGGCCTCCTTATAAAGGCATGGAAGAGTGCCTTAAGGGCACCCTTTGGGTTGGGGTGCAACCCTCCAAAAGGTTATACCCCTTCCATGCATCCCTTGGAGCCTATAAGCATTTTATTCTCAAATGGAGGACATGTCCCTATAAGGTACCATCCAAGGGACATGTCCCTCCTCCATCCAAAGCAACATTTGAAGAATTTACAACAGCTATTAGGTTAAAAATCCATGACCTAGATAGTGACTAATATTATGGAAATTGACTGCTAGTGTCTCTTTTATTCTATCTTGTAGATAGAATTAAACTTCTAATCCAATGCATGCATGTTATATATATATGTAATGTAGTGGGAGGCGCTATTAGGTTAAAAATCTATGACCTAGATAGTGACTAATATTATGAAAATTGACTGCTAGTGTCTCTCTGACGGCGTAAACACACACGTATAACGCAAGTGCACGTATCATTCAAGTAGTATAAAAATATCGATCCCACGAGGACTTCATTCCTACTGTTGTTATTAATTATTGATACTATTTATTTACAGGTATCTAATTATAGGAAGAAGAGAATGATTGTTTGATTGGTTGGTTGAATGTGGTTTTCCTTAATTAAAATAAATAAAATAAACAAAAGAAAATACTAAGGAAAATAACAAAAGATTCAAAGATCTAGGGTTGTGAATATTTCTAATATCTTTTAAAAGATGAAGTGATTATTTTATGTTTATGTAATAAATTGGTTTACTAACCTGGAACACGAAATTATGCGAAAGCCTCTGTCGATGTTCAGACGCAAATACCCAGTTTAACCCAATTGAATCATATGTCTATGTCAACCAAATTACCTGGATTCATTAAGTTTAAGTTCCAATTATGGCTACCCTCGCCCGACAGGTTTATGTTTATCCTGTAAGGAAATCTATTAAAGGGTTATTTATCCTCAAGGAAGATCGTGGGCTATTAAGTCTAATGCTGAAACCTAAAATTCATTTGTCAAGTTTATTTTAGATTTACCACATCAATCTTATTGGTGATCAGACAACAAGAAGCATTAAGCTTAAGACTTAATAAGTAAACATTTAAATTACCCAAACTATAAAATAACCCCTTATAAACCGGTGATATTAGAATTCATCATAACCCTCGATAACTAACTTAGTTACGACATATAACTAGGGCTAGTAAAAACTTAAATAAAATAAAAGACATAAAGTAAAATGCTGAAAAGTAAATGACGGAAAGTAAATGCTGAAATTAAATACTGAAAAGTAAATGCTGAAAGTAAATTCTGAAAAGTAAATGCTGAAAGTAAATTGCTGAAAGTAAATTGCTGAAAAGTAAATGCTGAAAGTAAATTGCTGAAAAGTAAATAAAGTAAAAGTACAATAAAAGAAAATGATGAGGTAAAAGGATCCACTTTTATTACTTGTATTTTAGATATCTCCCTTAATATAATATATTAACTTTGTATGATAATTAGCAACCAACCATTTAGGCGGTATCCAGATTAAGTCAAATTAATAATTAATTACCAACCGACCAATCAAGCGGTATCCAGTTTAGTCAGGTTAAAACCAATTTAAATAATTACCAACCGACCAATATGGTGGTATCCTCGTTAAGTCAGATTTTAACTAGTTTATATATTATAATTAAGGAAGATTAATCTAAATATTAGTAATAAAAGTTTTACCTTTTACCCCAGGGGAGTTACCTCCTCATTACTGAAAAGTAAAAACTGAAAATTAAAGAAAGAAAAGTATTGTGCGTAAAAGTAAATTGTGGAAAGTAAAAACTGAAAAGTATAGAAAAGAAAGTGCGAAAGTGGAAATTAATTACTGAAAGCTATAAATAAACAAACAAGATACAATCTTCTTAGTATTCTTAAGGAATTCCTTAGAATAAAGTATGAATTTTACAAATGAAATGACTTGGTATTTATAGGCAAAATTTTGTCTCCATCAAATCATCCACCAAATCCATTATTAGTTGCTCCACTAATTGCTCCACCAAATCCATTATTAATTGCTCCACTAATTGCTTATCATGTTTGGTGGTGATTTGATAATTTTTTTTATTTATTTATTAATTTATTTTTTGCTTTGAAAATGACTTTAATAATTACACACAACACACTTCTGGATGGTTCATCAATTTTGGGCATGAAATCTTCAGAATTCGAAATTATTTTGTCTTTCAAAGTTGTAGATATTTGAGTCTTCTTTAATCTAGAACTTGAATCAGCTCAATCCGATATCGGAGTAAACAGTTATGCCCAAAATACGACAGATGCACAAAATTGGATTTCCAAAACCGCACTTCGTTAAAACGCCCTTTCAAGTTTCCAATCTCCAAATTTAATATGTCAAGTCCAATTTTTGCCCTTATTTGACCCACATTTCATCCTAAATGATTTCATTGTGTCCCAATATTATTTTATCTGCAAAATAAACTAAAACACATCAAAACAATCATCAAACCCGAGAAACTAAACAAAATATTAAGTAAAAGGGGAGGTAAATATTGATATATTTTCCGCTCATCACTCTCTTATTCTATCATGTAGATAGAATTAAACTTCTAATCCAATGCATGCATGCTTTATATATGTGTGTGTGTGTGTGTGTGAGTGTTTTTTTTCCTAACTCTACTTCTCGCTACAGGTTTTAAAATATGTTCTAGATTGGAGTAGGCTAGGATATAATATAGATAGTCTAAAACATCGAGAATTATTTTTCCGATTCTCCTGGAGAATTAAGATGATTAATGGCCGAATTGCTAAGTCGATATAGATAATCGAGATAAATATCTGATTTTAAGCATATAATCTTATATAGAGAATAGTTTTTTGTGATGTAAGGATTAACATGAATTGGTTCATGTCTCAAGATCATTGAATGACATTAAGAAAGCTTCATTAGGTATTTGTTTATCTATTAACGACTCTTCTCGGCTTTAGTGACCTTTAGAGGTCATGGGTCTGACAATGTTTGTTTGTTAATCATTTGTAATTGTTGCAAATGTTTGAAGGCAAATTAGAAAGTTAGAGAAAGAAGACATGTATAGTTATGTGTAAAGAATATTGATTCTCCAAGCACGACTATATATATATATATATATGTGTGTGTGTGTGTGTGTGTTTTCTGACTCTACTGCTCGCTACAGGTTTTAAAATATGTTCTAGATTGGAGTAGGCTAGGATATAATATAGATATTCTAAAACATCGAGAATTATTTTTCCAATTCTCCTGGAGAATTAAGATGGTTAATGGCCGAATTACCAAGTCGAGATAGATAATCGAGATAAATATCTGATTTTAAGCATATAATCTTATATAGAGAATAGTTTTTTGTGCTGTAAGGATTAACATGAATTGGTTCATGTCTCAAGATCATTGAATGGCATTAAGAAAGCTTCATTAGGTATTTGTTTATCTATTAACGACTCTTCTCGGCTTTAGTGACCTTTAGAAGTCATGAGTCTGATAATGTTTGATTGTCAATCATTTGTAATTGTTGCAAATGTTTGAAGGCAAATTAGAAAGTTAGAGAAAGAAGACATGTATAGTTATGTGTAAAGAATATCGATTCTCCAAGCACGACTATATATATATATATATATATATGTGTGTGTGTGTGTGTGTGTTTTCTGACTCTACTGCTCGCTACAGGTTTTAAAATACGTTCTAGATTGGAGTAGGTTAGGATAAAATATAGTCAGTCTAAAACATCATGAATTATTTTTTCGATTCTCTTTGAGAATTAAGATGGTTAATAACTTAGTTGCAAAGTCATGATAGATAATCTAGATAAATATCCGATTTTAAGCATATAATCATGTAAAGAGAATAGTTTTCAAGATCATTGAATGACATTAAGAAAGC
>SKCR01050510.1:0-38661 GCA_019454045.1 Zanthoxylum bungeanum
CATCGAACCAAGTCACGATATACGACATATACTGGTCTCAGCGGATTTTACTAACCGACCCGTGTTAGTAAATATTGACCAGGAACTTTATTTAAAGATGTGCATCTTATAGTGTGCTTCCCAATGTCAATTACAAACTACGTTGTAACTGCACACTATATTGTAAATCCTAGGGTCTTTGTCTAATATACACATATCAGTAAACCAAATTTAGTTTCGATCTAATTATAATCAGATATCTAATCGTAATTAGATCGAATAAATGTATAAAAGACAAGGGTACTACCATTAAATTAAGTAACATTATGGAAAATGGAATTGCTCATATTTATGAATCGGACATAAATACGATCCGGATTGGCACTCTGAGCACCAACCCTAATAATTTCTCGCACTTGCTCTAGTGCCAATCCATGGTATCCTATAAACATCTTAATCTGTATCGCATACTCATGGCCCTCAAGAGCTCACTAGCACTCAAGAGGTAGGCAACAACAAGTAAGTTTGCTTTAACAAATCGAGTCTGTCCAACAAACCAAACCGTTTTCCTTAGTCAGCATCATTCATATTTTGTAGAATCCAAATTCTACATCAATATGACTCATATACTATATTAGTAATGTGTTATAGCTACTAAGTTATCTATTGTAGGAAACGCTTTCCTAGTGCAGTGGAAGCGGCTTAGGCTCACGGATCGGACTTGAAAAAATTTTATGCCCTTCCCTTTAGGTTGCCGAATCTGACCAGCAGGTATACTGAAATTTTTCTTCTCTTTCGGACAAGATTTCAGCCGCGGAACGCCCCTGAAACAGTCCCCGAACAGCCCCCGAACTTCAGTGAAATATTGGATTGTTTTGGACTCGTTACACAATCGAACTGCACACAAATCAGCCCCTGATTTTTGTGACCAGCAAAGATATTTCAGGTCTGATTTTTCACTCAAAAATCAGTCCCAACACAGCCCCAAAATGTCCCAAGGTGTTTCCCAAAATTCTGAATTAAAACAAAACAAACCGAGCCCCCGAACAAACTAACAATATACGGCAGTGAGGCAAATCACCCCTCACTGTCGTGAGTCAATTAAAAGAAGAAGAAGATGATTTTGATTCAAAACCACGAGGTCTTCCGTGCTATGTCTCGCAACCAACGGAAACAAGTGTGGGCTTGACTCACACAAAAATATCCCTAAACTATTTAGAGATTTTATTACACAATAATATGTTTGTTTTTCTTCTTTTTGTTCTTCAATGGTGTTTCTCAACTTTTGAGAGAATGGCCAAGAAAAAGAAGGAGGCTAGGGTTGCAAGAATGAGAGATTGGGCAAAAATAAAAATCACATTTTCTTTTATACTTAAGGTAAATTGTTTCCAAAATAAAACAACTATTCCCCTCTCAAGCTTGATAATTTCGGCCATTACATGCTATAATAGTTAATTTTTCATTTAATTTTGTAACAACTCATTTACTTACCTTTAAGAAAATATATGTTACAAATTTGAATAGTAAATATCCATTTAAATGAATTAACTACCAAAGTAATGCCAAGGGTTTCCAAAACCCATAAATATGAAATTCCAACTCTAGCCTTCATTTAAATTATATCAAATATAATTTAATAATTAATAATAAAGAATTATCACATAATCATTTATTATATAAACCATATATTAACTCTTAATATATAGTCATAAGTGTGACAAATAATATTATTAATCATATTAATAATATTTATACATTTGTGAGTATATAATTGGACTATCCAATTATACTAAATCCGCTATAGTATATTGAGCTAGCACGGGGACCAAATGGACCTACGGTTCCGAGCTCCAATAATGTCGAAATACTAATTAAACTCTTAATTAATATTCCGAATTATTAACTTCGAGTTATTCCACTAAAAACCTGAATTTGCACTCCCATTGCCGCATATGATATATTAAGCTGAACCAAGTTGGTGTCCATCGATATAGTCATTACATACGAATAGACCTTTCACGAGTATCTCGTAATTAGAGCTGGGTCATAATGTTTGTTATACCCCTATAATTATTTTTACTTTAAGTACCATTGATTCTCTAATGAACGATTTATTCATAACCATTATGAATTTTAATCTTTCTATTCGTAATAGAAAGACATGAGCGCTCAAATCGTTCAAGCACCGAATCAACCCTTAAGAAAGATACTCATCTACTTCTCGCAATAAGGAGTGAATTCCATGACTATGTAAAACGTTCCCAGCTACACAATAGACCATGCCCCCAAAGTACGTAGCTATTGGTCGGGGACTGCTACACTAACCTCACCTTTATAAATCAAAGGACATAATCTGTCATGCATGAGTTCGTAGTACACTCAGGATTAAAATCAATCCACATATGACCATCTAGTAGATCAAAATGACTTTCTTTGTTTAACGGATATTAAAATAATGTCATTTCCATGTGATTCCAGTCCTATATGATCACATCATACAAGGTGCCTCCATTCTCATGTCTCTACATGGACGATCCCAGATCAAGGTCGCCATAAAAATATAGGATGGACCGCAGCTATAGATAAACCACAAACAAAGTACCTGTTTTGTTTGCTCTCTATGGACTATTTAAGATTACTAACTTCAGACTTAAATCCTCTCGTGTATGACACTCATACACTAAGTATGAAGGAACATAATTAATATAGGGTATTTAAGATGATTTATAATATGCGAAAATTAAACAAATATTTTGATAAATGAATAATGCATCATTTTATTTCAAAATAAATAAAGTCGTTTACATCACATGTAGCTCTAGGGCATATATTCCAACATCTATGTATTTAGAGTTCAAATCCAAATACTTTAAGACAACCGCAAGCACTACACCAATATGAAAAATTCTAATCTATATGGTCACTTTGCAACTTCATAAGTCAATACTTCATAAGTTGCAACTGATCCCACTAGTATAGTAGAATCAACAGTGACACTCCCACTGCATCTTCTCTAACTTTATATGACACAGACCATCTAATGTCATAATTAGAATCAAAACTAATATGACCTTATGGTTGCAGACTAAATTCTCCATGAATAAGAAATTAGTTCTTAATATCTCAAAGATCACAAATAACATATTTCAAGACACATCCTATGGTCTACTGTATATCAAAATAACTCGTAACAATTATGATTAAATTGATATCTTTAATCGCACATAATATAGTATTCATCATGTCATCATCATATATGCATAAGATTGACTAGACATTCTAATCAATCTCTCTTTCGACAAAGGTATCATCCTTTACGAAAGTTGAATACTATATATATATAAGACACGTTAACTGTCAAACAGTTATACTAACTGTCATACAGATGGTCTTACTGTGTCCTTTATTAGATCATATTTAATATACGACTAATGGGAGTATCTCACAAGTCTCTCAGTTTTATATCTTATATAAAACTTTATATCAAATATAACAGAGACTACTCTCACTGCTTTCACGGAGAAAAGAAGACTTAAGGATATATTGTTAGGGTTGGTGCTCTGAGCGCCAATTTATTATGTATTTCCTTGTAAATACTAATATAACGTTTTATTATGAATAAAATGGACAGTTTCTTTTATATAACTTCTTCTTTAACATGGTAAAGACGTAACCGACCTTAGAATGATTAGTTATGATACTGTTGCAAAAGCGTCGCAACTGACATTGAGTTGTATCATGACATTGTCATTCTTAGAAAGTTCCCGGTCAAGGTTTACAATATTTGGTCAGTAAAGTAAACTCGTTGAGACTGATACACGTCGTATATTGGAATCTTGGATTCCGATGGTTTCTCAGCGAACCATGAGTCTTGGAGACTCGTATAGACGTGTAGGTGTTTATAACGGATAAACACTGAACGACTCACCGAAGATTCTTAATAGATGGTACACCAATGTCAATAAAATCTTCTCGGGTTGAGTGAGCATAGTGATTCTTTGACTTGAGATACCACTGTGGATATCTGAGTTATCCTCCACACTTAGATGGCAGTCACGTCACCGATCTATTAAGATCAGACATCCGTCTGTTCGTTGGGTGTGGACTGATGCTCAGGATATCCTGTGTATCAAGATAGGATCCGTCAGCTCTGTGTACAGAGTATAGGTATTCAATATGGAATTAGCAATCTGTTAAATCCATGGGCCCGTGGTACACTGTAGAATTAGTTCTAAGTGTTATTTGAGGGATTACTAATAGAAACGTCGACGTGATTATATCTATAGAGATTTGACGTTTTTATCTATATCTCTGGATTAATCCGGATACCTGTGACGGAGGGATTATACGTATGCAGTGACCTCGACATGTATGATTCAGTGAGTTTATCAGTGTTCGTCATAATTTACGGTGGGGTGAATTATGGACACGAAATTTGATTTCGGGATGGATATGTCTGAATCTAGAGAGTCTCACTAATGATATTTACTCGTTAAGCACTAAGGCAACTGTTATGAATAATACTGATTATTTATAACTTGTTTAATGGTTAAACGAAAAATACATGCAATCGGGACTTATAGGTCATTTCAAATATTAATGTGTATTTTATTTAATACTTGATTTTATTAAATACACCTTAGTAAAATATCAAATTGTGATATTTGACTTATATCATTAATATATGTATCTGAGATATTTATTGTAAATATATTACATATATTTCAGATATTTAAATTTATTAATTAATTATTTAATTGTTATATAATTAAATTAATTTATAAAATAAATATCTTTAGTAATGATTTCAACCTTTTTAAAGTTGGAAATGGCAAGTTATTATTGGAACACCTTTTTGATAACTTTATCAAAATTAAAGTGTGACTTTAAATTATTAAAATGTGGACCAATAATTATTGAACAAAAAAATTAATAATTGTTATTTATTTTTTTAAAGCAAAATTCGGCAATTGAGTGTTAGATTTATCAAAAATTGTTTTGATTCATTCCTTCACTCACGCAAGATCAGCAAAAATTACAAAGAAAGAATTGAGAGCATTTGGTGAGAAAGGAAAAGAAAAACAAAGGCAACAGCTTGATTTTGTAAGTTCTTTTCTCATTTCTTCCTACATGAAAAATGTTTCAATAATTCTTAACTTCAATTATGTTGTTAAGATCATGCCTCTACTCTTTTAGTTTGTAATTAAATTTGTTGGATGCTTGTTGGATGTGTTTATGCATGTAGAATTAATTTATTTGCTTATTAATGTAATTAAGCTTAATAAATTAATTAGAAAATTAAAGTTGCCATTCTAGAGTTAATTAGCCATCCATAATTAGCCTAGAATTATTCTTGATTAATTTCATGATGGTGAGAATTAATTGGTGTGGTAATTTGAAGATTAAAGTATTGAATTTTATTAATTTAGTGTAAATTACCCAATTTGAGTGATTTGTGAAATTATGGTTCTTAACCCACTCAAATTTTGTGTCTTTTCATATATATGGTTTAATTTGATGTATATTTGATGCATGTAAAATTTGGGATTAATTGGATTTGATCTTGATGTGTTTTGAACAAATTGGGTCAAATTGCAATTAATTAAAATTCTGGGATTTTTGTAAATTCTGAAAATTCTAGGCAGTGGCGCAATTCTGGAAAATATTCTGGTTTTGTTACAAATTGAAAAAAAATTAATTTGGAATTAATTAAATATGTAATTGACATATTTAAAACTAAAATAATTAATTTGCAAAAGTTTGGGGTAATTTTGTAATTAAAAGAAATATGATTTCTTGGGTTATAATTTCATAATTTAAGTATTGGTTAATTAAATAAATAAGTTTATTTAATTATTCCAAGAAAAAATTTTGAAATCGGAGAAATTATTTTTCCGCGTTCCGATGCGCTGACCCTGTAATTCTTAATAAAACCCTAACAAAAATGGTATCAGAGCGAGTCTGATTCTGGAACCCCGATATATGATTAAGCCTTGAAAATTCAATAATGACTTTAATCTTGACTTTAATGCATGCTTGTATTTATTTAATTTGATTAAATAAATTAAAACATCTTTAGCGGAAAATCCCTATTTAAAATAAGGTTTATAATTTAATATATATTTGATGCATATTAATCGATCCGTCTTGTCAATACCGCTTATCGGTAAATTTTCTAAGACTATATCCGAGAACATGCCAAAGCTGTGAGGATATGGCCGGTAGAAATTTCTATGTACTGGATATATTTGATATTAGGTGAATTCAAGCGAACATGCCAAAGCTGTCAGGGTTACGTAAGTATCTTGAATTCATCATTGACAAGTTTGACCTTCGGTACGCCTCCTTGTGAACGTGCCAAGCTGTCACAACGAGAAATGACCAGGACCGAAAATCCATGAGTCACTATTGAGTGATCGACAATGTGTTGTCTACCTAAATGAATATATGTAGGTGAGAACATGCCAAAGCTGTGAGCTGAAATATATTAATGGGGTCCACCTTTCACTATTATGTTATGATTTGATTATCTCATGTTTTGTATTCTGTTTGGGGATTATAGTATTGCATGAAATAGTGGGAGGGGCATTTTTAGATTAAAAATCCATGATCTAGTTAATACTTTATGATATATTATGAAACTGTTATAATCTTTTATCTTCTTATATGCTTACCGTTGATTCGCTGTCTATTTGATAGATTTGCGATGGCGGCACCTCCAACCAATCCTTTTGCACGTATGCTTGATACGAACAAACTGAAAGGCGCAGAAAACTTTGCGGATTAGGATATGGACTTGAGGATTGTCCTCAATTCCGAGAAACTGCGGTATATTTTGGAAGGTCCATTACCGCTTGCTATATCACCCGATGCATTACCTGAAAAACGTGAGACTTTCCAGCGATGGAAGGATGATGATTTAAGGGTTAAATCATTCATCTTGAGTTCTCTTTCTTATGAGCTTAAGAAGACTTATTATGAGATGCACGATGCATATAGCATGATGACACAACTTCGTGAATCGTTCATGAACCAGGAACAGGTCATTGTTCATAAAGTTTCGATGGAATTGTTCCATTCTAAACTTGATGAGGGGCAGCTGTGAGCCCGCATGTGCTTCACTTGATCGATTTGATCGAGCAGTTGAGGCGACATAATTTCCCTCTCAATGAGGCTCTTGGTTGTAGTGTCATTCTCGGTTCACTCCCGGCTTCATATCGCCAGTTCGTTATGTACTTCAACATGAATGGGATTCACTATTCTTACCGTGATTTGAATATGATGCTTCTCACAGCAGAGGAAGATTTAAGGAATGGTGTTCTGACTCGCCTTCCGAAACCCACTTCATTTTCCGCTTCTTCCCAATCCAAGTCGAAGGGGAAGAAGTCTAAAGGAAATAAGAAGAAGGGTTTCAATATTCCTTCGCAGGGTAAGATGGTGAAGCCCAAGAGAGCTTCTGAAGATAAATGCCACCACTGCCAGAAAGTCGGGCACTGGAAACGTAACTGTCTGGACTATCTTGCGCAACTCAGGAAGGAAAGAGCATCGACATCAGGTACTTTTTTTTTCCTATTATTGATATCTTTTTGGCTTGTGAAGCTATGATATCTAGTTGTATTTTGGATTCTTCTTGTCCTATTCACATTTGCAATACGTTGCAGGTGCTGACGGGAAGTAGACGGTTGATATCTGGGGAGATGCAGTTGCGATTCGGGAGTGGCGACTCTCTGGATGCAGTTGCAGTGGGCGTATGTGAGATTCCCTTACCCAATGGGAGACTTTTGTTACATGACTGCTATTTTGTGCCAGAATGTGTGGCGAATATTATGTCCCTTTTTGTATAAGATACTGAAGGTTATAATGTAAATATTAAGAATCGTTCTTTGTATTTATATGATAGTAGTAGTAAATTCAAATCCTTTGTTGTCCAAACAAGCATGGTCATTACATATTGCGCACCTCACAATATATCTTTAATACTAGAATAAATAAACGTAAACAATCTGATATAAATAATATTGAACTCTGGCACATGAGGTTAGGTCATATAGGCGTGAAACGCTTAACCAAATTGGTTAAGAATGGTTTGATACATGATCTCACCATTGAACCTTATCCAACTTGCGAATCTTGTATTCGGGGTAAAATGACCAAAGCCTCATTTTCAGGTGTTGGACACCGAGCTAGTGACTTGTTGGAACTCGTACATTCTGATGTATGTGGTCCCTTAAGTCAAACTGCTCACAGTGGTTTTTCTTACTTCGTCACATTTATTGATGATCTGTCACGGTACGGTTATGTCTATTTGATGAGACATAAATAGGAAACCTTTGAAAAGTTCAAAGAATTCTGAAATGAAGTTGAAAAACAAACTGGTCAATATATTAAATGTCTTCGATCTGATCGAGGCGGTGAATATATGAGTGGATAGTTCACTGATTATTTAAAGGAGAATGGGATTCTCGCTCAATATACTCCTCCCGGTACTCCGCAACATAATGGAGTGTCTGAGAGGAGAAATCAGACTTTATTGGATATGTTCTTATCGATGTTGAGTTATACAGATTTACCATATACTTATGGGGTTATGCTCTTTTAACTGCCGCACATCTTTTGAACAAGATTCCTTCCAAGGTTGTTCATACTTCTCCGTATGAGATATGGACCGGTAAGAAACCAAATCATAGTTATATTAAGATTTGGGGGTGTCCTGCATACGTCAGGATGGCTCAGCAATATAAGTTTTTTACCTCGAGGGCAGAAGTTTAGGTTTGTTGGATATCCTTCAAATACGAAAGGATATTTATTCTATGATATCGAGCATCGAAATGTGTTCGTTGCTCGCTTCACAAAATTTCTAGAAATATAATTTTTGGCTGAAGGTGGTGATCATAGACAGGTTGAACTTGACGAAGTACAACCTGGAACCAACGAACTAATGGAGGAACCTGTAGTTCAAGAAGATGGATAAGCTTCAACACGCACACTCTGTAGGTCACAAAGGGTATCTAGACCTCTTGAATGCTTGTATTTGATACAATAAAAGAGTCTCGATGTTCTCTTAGTTGAAGAGAATGACCCTTTTACCTATAGAGAATCGATGTTGGACATCGACTCTGTGAATTGGCGAGACGCCATGAAATCCGAGATGGACTCTATGCATGAGAATCAAGTTTGGAACTTGGTTTCGCTTCCCGAATGAATTTTTCCTATCGGTTGTAAATAGATTTACAAGAGGAAGCGTGGGCCCGATGGAAAGGTTGAAACCTTTAAGGCCCGAATGGTAGCTAAAGGTTACTCATAGCGACCTGGTGTCGACTACGATGAAACTTTTTCTCCAGTTGCTATGCTAAAGTCCATCAGGATTTTATTGTCAATTACCGCATATCATGATTACGAGCTTTGGCAAATGGATGTCAAAACGGCTTTTCTAAATGGATTTCTTGATGAAGAAATCTATATGGACCAGTCAGAAGGTTTTGCATCCAGCGAGAACTCGGGCATGGTATGCAAGCTGAAGAAGTCCATTTATGGACTTAAACAGGCTTCACGAAGTTGGAATCTTCGATTCAACGAGATAATCAAATTATCTGGTTTTCTCAAGAATTCGGAAGAATCTTGTGTGTATCAGAAGGCTAGTGGGAGTATGGTGGTATTTTTAATTCTCTATGTTGACGAAATCCTTATCATTGGGAATGATATTTGGATGATGCAAGACGTCAAAGCTTACCTGTGTAAGAATTTCTCCATGAAGGACATGGGTGAAGTTTCTTATGTCTTAGGCATAAAACTCTATAGAGATAGAGAAAGGAAGCTTATTGGGTTATCCCAATCGACGTACATAAACAAGATCTTAGAACGGTATAATTTTGGTAACTGTAAGACAACAAACATACCGTTCAGACATGGCTTACATCTTTCGAAGAAGATGTGTCTGTAAACCGAAGATGAGAAGATTAGAATGTATATTCAACCTTATGCTTCGTGTTTGGGCAGCATCATGTATGCCATGTTATGTACTAGGTCTGATATCAGCTTCGCAGTTAGTGTGACGAGCAGATATCAGTCCAATCCAAGAAATGACCATTGGATGGCCATTAAACATATCCTAAAGTATCTTAAAGGTACTAAGGATAAGTTTATAATTTATGGAGGAAACGAACTGCAAGTTAATGGGTATACGGATTCCGATTTCCAATCAGATCCTGATGATAGAAAGTCTACGTCATGATTTGTGTTTACCCTTAACGGTGGTGCAGTTTGTTGGAAGAGTTCCAAACAGGGGTTGACAACTGATTCCACCACAGAGGCGGAATATATTGCAGCTTCTGAAGCTGCAAAGGAAGCTGTATGGGTTAGGAACTTTATCATAGAATTGGGAGTAGTCCCAAGTATCGAGAATTCGATTCTGTTATATTGTGATAATATTGGAGCCATTGCGCAAGCAAAGGAACCAAGGGCGCATCAGAAGTCGAAGCATGTGGAACGAAAGTACCATATCATTCGAGATATTGTATCACGATGGGATATTGTCGTGTGCAAGGTACCGAGTGAAGATAATGTAGCAGACCCGCTTACGAAGGCCATACCTCCGAAGTTATTTGATAAACATGTGGAGTCAATGGGTATTAGATACAATCGATATTGGCACTATAGCAAGTGGGAAATTTTGTTAGGGTTGGTGCTCTGAGCGCCAATTTATTATGTATTTCCGTGTAAATACTAATGTAACGTTTTATTATGAATAAAATGGACAGTTTCTTTTATATAACTTCTTCTTTAACATGGTAAAGACGTAACCGACCTTAGAATGATTAGTTATGATATTGTTGCAAAATCGTCACAACTGACATTGAGTTGTATCATGACGTTGTCATTCTTAGAAAGTTACCGGTCAAGGTTTACAATATTTGGTCAGTAAAGTAAACCCGTTGAGACTGGTACATGTCGTATATTGGAATCTTGGATTCTGATGGTTTCTCAGCGAACCATGAGTCTTGGAGACTCGTATAGACGTGTAGGTGTTTATATCGGATAAACACTGAACGACTCACCGAAGATTCTTAATGGATGGTACACCAACGTCAATAAAAATCTTCTCGGGTTGAGTGAGCATAGTGATTCTTTGACTTGAGATACCACTGTGGATATCTGAGTTATCCTCCACACTTAGATGGCAGTCACGTCACCGATCTATTAAGATCAGACCTCCGTCTGTTCGCTGGGTGTGGACTGATGCTCAGGATATCCTGTGTGTATCAAGATAGGATCCGTCAGCTCTGTGTACAGAGTATAGGTATTCAATATGGAATTAGCAATCTGTTAAATCCATGGGCCCGTGGTACACTGTAGAAATTAGTTCTAAGTGTTATTTGAGGGATTACTAATAGAAACGTCGATGTGATTATATCTATAAAGATTTGACGTTTTTATCTATATCTCTGGATTAATCCGGATACCTGTGATGGAGAGATTATACATATGCAGTGACCTCGACATATATGATTCAGTGAGTTTATCCGTGTTCGTCATAATTTACGGGGGGTGAATTGTGGACACGAAATTTGATTTCGTGATGGATATGCATGAATCTAGATAGTCTCACTAATGAAATTTACTCGTTGTGCACTAGGGCAACTGTTATGAATAATACTGATTATTTATAACTCGTTTAATGGTTAAACGAAAAATACATGCAATCGGGACTTATCGGTCATTTCCAATATTAATGTGTATTTTATTTAATACTTGATTTTATTAAATACACATTAATAAAATATCAAATTGTGATATTTGACTTATATCATTAATATATGTATTTGAGATATTTATGTAAATATAATACATATTTTTAAGATATTTAATTTATTATTTAATTATTTAATTGTTAAATAATTAAATTAATTTATAAAATAAATATCTTTAGTAATGATTTCAACCTTTTTAAAGTTGGAAATGGCAAGTTATTATTGGAACACCTTTTTGATAACTTTATCAAAATTAAAGTGTGGCTTTAAATTATTAAAATGTGGACCAATAATTATTGAACAAAAAAATTAGTAATTGGTATTTATTTTTTTAAAAGCAAAATTCGGCAATTGAGTGTTAGATTTATCAAAAATTGTTTTGATTCATTCATTCACTCACGCAACATCAACAAAAATTACAAAGAAAGAATTGAGAGCATTTGGTGATAAAGGAAAAGAAAAACAAAGGCAAAATCTTGATTTTGTAAGTTCTTTTCACATTTCTTCCTACATGAAAAATGTTTCAATAATTCTTAGCTTCAATTGTGCTATTAAGATCATGCCTCTACTCTTTTAGTTTGTAATTAAATTTGTTGAATGCTTGTTGGATGTGTTTATATGCTCCCACTGACCCTACTGACAAATACGTATTCTTTATACTTCAATAAAATCAGACAATCTGACTGATATCAAAATCAGAGAACACGAATTTCCGAAAAGCTTATTTGAGTCTACAATAGGCTCTATAAGCCAGTATATCAAACTATGATCTTAGCAGAACACAAACTCTAGGGCCATTCTAGAATGAATTCTTCAAACAAAGAAATCACGACGGATCTCTCATTCGAAGAAATCACTCAAGAACGCCATTTTTCATTCTTTAGCCAAAATACAGTTTAATATCAACATTAACCAACAGATCCTTATTTGTTCAATTAGTACGACTAGAGACAAGTTTTCTCAGAATCTACAATAGACTACTGAGAATAACTTTTCCCATTGTCATACTATAAGGTCAAAACTTTATCAAGCTCACTTTGCTTTTGCTGCGCAAATAATTTGCACATTTTATGAACGATTCATAACGAAAGCTATTCAAGTTCAAAACTTGATCGTAGTAAACTAGAATAATTTTAGATCTATGGTTCAAGGGTAATTTCCGACATCGATATCAAATATCGCTCCCACTATAAGTTTTAGGATAATTTTCTTCGATAAGAAAACAACAGAATCATTAAGTATCAAATACTTTGCAAAGGATTCTGACATCATATTGTACTTATACGGAAGTTGTCTAAGGGTCTTTTCATCTTATTAATTATGTAGTTCTACTTACAGTTTATCATTCTCACATTTTATTTCGATAAGTCAAATCTTTTCTACAATCGTCAACATCTAATGTTATACGCCAAGTAGTAAAAAAAAATTATTACTCGGGATCGTAGAAAAATATTCTATCAAATAGAATACAATATTCCATTAAATAGAATAAATAATAAACCTTTACTTGTACCTCTGAGGCGCAAGTACTTTCAATTATATAACAATTATATAAAATAAAGTTTCAAATCTCAAACTTTTCAAGATTCGAATTTTCTACTATACATATCATATATGTAATTGTAGGAATGAATGGAACCTCAATTAAAGAGATGAATTAGTGTTACTGGAGCATAACCTCAAGAGTATTGAAAACTAATTCGGTAACACTCAATATCAATGAACCATTCAAAATATTATATCCGCGTTTCATTAGAAACATATTGAAAGTTCTCGAACAATTCAAGACGTTCAACATGTTCTCTATTATAAACATGTAACTAAGTCATGACAAATCATTAACTAAATTACGGAGCATAGAAAACTATCTAAGGCAATTTCTAATTCATCAAACTATATACATCCAATGTATTAGTTTAATAAATCTGTGGTCCAATGACGATCATTGGTTAAATGAGATTCAATCACATCATGAATATAATATTCATTAAATGGATAAGGATATGTGGTGTAAACTCATATCAGACCATCCTTTACCATAAGGAATAAACATCTAATGCTTTTATGATAAAATCTCATAAAGCACCTGGTTTTGGTCCTGACCGTTTCTCGTTTTGACAGCTTTGGCACGTTCACAAGTAGGCGTATCAAGGCTTCACTTATCATTGACAAACTCAAGCTACCGATGTAGTCCTGACAGCTTTGGCACGTTCAGGATTTCCACTTTCACTTGAATTTGTCCAGTATCAATAAACAACTGGTATGGATAACAATTCTATAACTACACCCTCATAGTTTTGGTACAATCTCGGATAAAGTTATAGAAAGATACCCATAAACCGTACTGACAAGACAGACCAAGAAACATGTATCCAATACACGTTACTTTACAGCCATATTTCTAAGCGGGGATTTTCCTATGGAAGCTATAATCTACATCAAATGCATAATTTTAATCAAAATCATTTTCTAAACATTTCAATTCTACCTTAGAAAACATAACACAATTTAACTATTAAATTTCAGTTACATTTCCGTTAGTGTAGAACCGAAAAGTAAAGAAACATATATAGATTCCAAGCATGTGCGAACATTAAAATTGGATTATATATCAAATATCAAGCATGAGTAATGTAAAGGATGAAGCATCAGACCCGCTCTGATACGATTTTTGTTAGGGTTTTGGGGGATGGGCGCAGCGGAAGCGTGGTTTGGGAGAAATCGTAATTTAAAATTTTTTCAAATTACCGAATAAATTATTCAATATCTAATATGAATTATTTATTCATATTTCACCTAAACCTATTTATTCAATATCAAATATCAACATAAATAAGGTTGAAACGTTGCGAAACTTTTAAGAAAACTATTTTTCCTTAAAATGACGCAAAATGCGTTTTTGACCGAACCGACCACCCGACACTTATGGGGACTGGCCAGATCAGCCACAATAGTGTCAGGGCAGTTCATGGGCTGCCCGAACAGTGACGGATTCACTAAATGGGCAGCCATCACCGGATTGACTCAAAAGTCACCCGGTAACGCCGTTTTTGGCCGTTTTCGCTTATTTCAACTCGGAAACACTTTCCGGAAATTGTTCCAACTCCCAAAACACATCCATTATATTCATATGCAATCAAATTCATCAAAAAATTTCCATTTTTAATAGATCTGATCAGTAAACCGAAAATTGCCAATTCTCATGCTTTAAATCCAAATTTTCAAGATTAATCAAATTAATCAAGACACCAACCAAGTCACCAAATATTAACAACCCAAGAACAATTCTAGGTTCCAAAAGAGTGGTCATAACACTCTAGAATAGAAACTTATCATCTAATGATCAAATTGAAAACTAATTACAATAATTCTTTCAAATACACTTCACACATGCTTCAATCTCTTCCAATTCATCCACAAAACCACAAAGCCCCAATGATGGGTTATTTTGGTTGAATCTTCAAACTAATTTGAAAGGGACTTTGGGTTATGACTCTTGGCCATGATGGGTTTCATTAGGAAGATGATAAAAAAATTTCTTTTTAAATTGATATTACCGACATAAGGGGGTAAATTTGTCCATTTGAAATTTAATCAAATTAAATTAATATTAAGCTTTTAAGTGGCCAATCAAATTGACACACATTTAGCTTAATAAATTCATGTCATGTGTTCAAATAATAATTGGATAAATTTTCATAACATTTATGAAAAAGAGTTATTAATTAATAATTTAAATATTTAACAATTAAATATCCAAATAATTAATTAATGTAATTATTATTATATATGTATTTTATTTACAATAAATAACAAATACATATATTTATGGCATGTGTCAAAATCTCATTTGATGAATAATTAATGTGTATCTAATCGTATTATGTATCAAATACAAATACACAATAATTATTATCGGACAAAATACCATAATGCATGTGTTATCGTTTAACCGATTAAACGATTCGAATTAACTCATTTAATCCGATGAAGTATTATGAATAATCCATATTATTCATATCGAGTTGCCCAAGTGCTCAACGAGTACACTTCATATTGTGGGACTCTCTGAGTTTAGGTTTATCCGTCACGAAATCCAATTTTGTGTCCATAATCCACCCACTCATGGATTATGACGACCACATATAATCTCGCTAAACTATGCAAGTCGAGGTCATTGCGTACGTATAATCCCTCCGTCACAGGCTATCCATATTATAACTGGGATATAGATGAAAACGTCAAATTCGTTTGGTATACTACAATCGACTTTCAATTTATGATCTCTAAAAAAACTCGGAACTGATTTCCGAAGTTATACCTGTTAGGGTTGGTGCTCAGAGTGCCAATCCGGATCGTATTTATGTCTGATTCATAAATATGAACAATTGTATTTTCCATAATATTATTAATTTTAGTGGTAGCACCCTTGTCTTTTATACACTTATTCGATCTAATCACGATTAGATATCTGATTATGATTAGATCGAAATTGAATCTGGTTCAGTGATACGTGTATATTAGACAAAGACCCTAGGATTTGCAGTATAGTGCGCAGTTACAACGTAGTTTGTAATTGACATTGGGAAGCGTATTATTAGTTCTATATCCTTAAATAAAGTTCCTGGTCAAGATTTACTAACACGGGTCGGTTAGTAAAATCCGCTGAGACCAGTACATGTCGTATATCGTGACTTGGTCTGATGGTTTATCCCAGTGAACCATGAGTCTCGGGAGACTCGTATAGACATGTAGGTGTTTAATTGATAAGACACTGAACGACTCACTGAAGGTTTTCTAATAGATGGTACACCAACGTCAATAGGAACCTTCCCGAGTTGAGCGAGCATAGTGGTCCTTCGACTTGAGATACCACAGTGGGATATATGAGTTATCCTCCACACTTTGATGGCAGTCATGTCAACGATCTATTCATGATCAGACATCCGCCTGTTCGTTGGGTGTGGACTGATGCTCATGATATCCAGTGTGTATCAAGATAGGATCCGTCAGTCCTGTGTACAGGGCATAGGCATCATCATGTGTTTATGATCTAGTAAATCCATGGCCGTGGTATAACGTCGGAAACTAGTTCCGAATGTTATTTAGAGATCATAAATTAAAAAGTCGACTGTATTATACCGAACGGATTTGACGTTCTGATCTATACCCTAGGTATAATACGGATAGCCTGTGACGGAGGGATTATACATATGCAGTGACCTCGACTTGTATAGTTTAGCGAGATTATCCGTGGTCGTCATAATCCATGAGTGGATGGATTATGGACACAAAATTGGATTTTGTGACAGATAAACCTAAACTTAGAGAGTCCCACAATATGAAGTGTACTCGTTGAGCACTTGGGCAACTCGATATGAATAATACGGATTATTCATAATACTTCACTGGATTAAACGAGTTAATTCGGATCGTTTAATCGTTAAACGACAACACATGCAATTAGGAGATTTTGTCCGCTAATAATTATTGTGTATTTGTATTTGATACATAATCGATTAGATACACATTAATTATTTGTCAAATGAGATTTTGACACATGCCATAAATATATGTGTTTGTTATTTATTGTAAATAAAAATACACATATGCTTGTTGTTTAATTATTTATTTATTTAATTGTTAAATAATGAAGTAATTAAAAAAATTATAAATCTTATTCTTTTTGTAATAATTGTTATTACAAATGGTGAGTTTTTATTTGTCCAAATGGCATGTCTTAAATATACTTTATGTGTGTATTAATTGGATTGGTCTATATAAAGTATATTGTTATTAAATTTGATTTAATTTGTCAAAACTCCAAATGTCCTTCCTTGGTGTCATAATCGGTCAACAAAAGCAAAATAGAAAAAATGGCTTTTATCTTCTTCTTCATTTCACTGCCACTGCCGAGAGCTTTAGAGAAATGGGTTTTCCATTTTGCTTGTTGGATCAAGCTTAAAGTGAAGGAAAAACAAGAAAACAAAGCCTAGGAAAATGAGAATTAAAGGTAATTCTTAATACCCTTGAGCTTAGGAACTTAGTTTCTTATTCTTGTAATTCCTAGAATAGTTCTAGGGTTTTTCTTTACTTATTTAATTTTGGGCTTTTGGTTTTGGATAGTGAAATGGAAGAGTTAATGCATGTGTGAAGTGTAAATTGGATGAAATTAGTGTAATCTTTATCCAATTAATCAATTGTTGTTGGAAAATTTTGTTGTCATTCTAGAGTGTAATAGCCACTCTTATTATGCCTAGAATTGTTCTAGAGATCTTCATTTGTGGTGACTTTGGATTGGTGTTTGATTAATTAGATTAATCTTGGAGAAATTGGATTAAAGCATGAAAAATTATGATTTTATTTTTCTGGATCAGATTCGGTTGAACTGGAAATTATGAGATGATTTTGATGTCTTATGAATGTAATGGATGTGTTTTGGGAGTTGTCACAATTTCCGGAAAGTGTTTCGGAGTTGAAATAAGCGAAAACGGCCAAAAACGGCGTTACCGGGTGGAATTTGAGCCAACCGGGTGACGGCTGTGAAAACAGTGATTCCGTCACTGTTCTGGCAGCCCGTGTACTGCCCCGACACTATGGAGCTGACCTGGGCAGTTTCCATAAGTGTCGGGTAGTCGGTTCGGTCAAAAATGCGTTTTAGGCAATTTTGCGGAAAAACGATTTTCGTAAATGTTTCGCGAGTTTTCAACTATATTTATGTTAATATATGATATTAAATAAATTTTTTTAGGTAATATATGAATAAATTATTCATATTAGATATTGAATAATTTATTCGGTATTTTGAAAAAGTTTTCAAATACGATATTGCCCGGACCCGCGCTTCCGCTGCGCCCCGACCCCAAAACCCCAACAAAAATGGTATCAGAGCAGGTCTAATGCTTCATTCATTACATTATTCATGCTTGATATATGATATTAATCCAAGTTTAATGTTCGCACATGCTAGAAATCTAGATATGTTTCTTACTGTTCAGTTCTATACCAACGAATATGTAACAGAAATTTAATTGTTAAATTGAGTTATATGTTCTAAGGTAGAATTGAATTATTTAGAAAATGATTTAGATTAAATTCTGCATTGGATGTAGAGTGTGGCTTCCGTAGGAAAATCCCCGCTATAAATATGGTTGTAAAGTAACGTGTATTGGATACATGTTTCTTGGTCCGCCTTGTCAATACGGATGAAAATGATTTCCTGATGCTATAGCTGTATCGTGCCAAAGCTGTGCAGTTATAGTTGATGGTAGTTCATTTGCTCCGGTAGAACTTATATGATAAGAGAAAAATTCAAGTGAAAGTGGAAATCTGAACGTGCCAAAGCTGTCAGGACTACATCGGTAGCTTGAGTTTGTCATTGGCAATTGAAGCCTTGATACGCCTCCCTGTGAACGTGCCAAAGCTGTCACAGTGAGAAACGGTCAGGACCAAAACCAGGAGTCACTGGTGAGTGATTGAGAAAGAGTTGTCTACCTAATGAATATACGTAGGCGAGAACGTGCCAAAGCTGTGAGTCGAAATATATTCATGGGATCCTACTCTCACTATGGAATTTGATTTAATTATTGAATTCTCGTTGTCCGTTGGGGATTACGGTGTACGTAAAGTAGTGGGAGACACCGCTGGGTTAAAAAATCCATAACTTAAGCGTGCGTAATTTTATGGAATCAACTGCTTTCGTTTTCCTTTTATCTATATAGTTTATATATTTATGCTTCTTATCCACTGCATAGTATATTACCTGAATATATAGGTTTTCTGACTTCTTATGGTTGCGTAGTTCTAGAATAGGTTCTAGAAAGACAACAGACTTAGATATAGTTAGATTAGTTAAAACCATCGGGAACTGTTGTTCCGATTTTCTTGAAAATCAAGATGGTTTGTGACTTCATTTCTAAGTCACGATTAGGTAATCTGAATAGATATCTGCTTTAGGATATAATCATCTAGAAAGGACAGTTTCTTATGCAGTAAGAATTGACATGAATCAGTTCATGTCTCGATATTCTTGACTGGCATTAAGAAAACCCCTTAGTATTTGTTTGTCTTATAATGATGTTTCTTGGCTTTTAGTGACTTTTAGAAGTCGTGTGTTTGACATTATTTGCTAATCGATTATTTGCAAATGTTGTGAATAATTGAATGCAAAATTATAAAGCTTAAGAAATGAGATATGTATAGTTGTATATAGAGAATATCGATTCTTGCAAATCCGGATCTCCCGTCTAGTTAATTAAAATAATGTTTAATAACTGTTTTGATATTTGATATCAGAACTTGAGCTATTGGATAGTTACTTATTCTGTATAAAAAGTTGTTGCATATTTTAATACAACTAGTCGTGTCATTAAGTAAAGAAAATTATTCGGTAAAGTAAATAACTTAGAACTGTTTATGAGATTTTATCATTAAAAGCATTGGATGTTGTTCCTTATGGTAAAGGATGGTCTGATATGAGTTCACACCACATATCCTTATCCATTTAATGAATATTGTATTCAGAAAATGATTAAATCTCATTTAACCGATGAATGTCATTGGACCACCGATTTATTAAACTAATACATTGGATGTATAGTTTAATGAATTAGAAATTACTTTAGATAGTTTTCTTTGCTTCGTAGCTTAGTTAATGAATCGTCATGGCTTAGTTACGTGTTTCTACTAGCAAACATGTTAAACGTCTTGAATGGTTCGAGAACTTTTGATATGTTTTCTAATGAAATGCGAATAGAATATTGTGAATGGTTCGAAGATATTCTATTTGAAGTGTTGAAAAACTATAAATTCATTGCGCGTCTTTGAATTGTTTGAAGATGTTTGATATGATTAAATGCATGAATTTATGACAATTAGTTCTAAAGTTATTTAATGAATATGATTCTTACTCAATATTAAACTTCCGCGATTCTATTTTGATGGAATTGGTCAGTGGGAGTTATCGAATCTTATATGATTTGATTCGTTGTTATTGATAGTTACCGAATTAGTTTTCAATACTCTTGGGGTTATGCTCATGTAACTCTAATTCATCTATTTAATTATTGTTCCATTAGTTTCTATGGATATATATATATGATATGTATAGTAGAAAATCTGAATCTTGAAAAGTTTGGGATTCGAGACTTTCTTTTGTATAATTGTTATATAATTGAAAGTACTTGTGCCTCGGAGGTACAGGAGAAAGGTTTATCGTTTATTCTATTTAATGGAATATTGTATTCTATTTGATGGAATATCTTTTCTACGATCCCGAGTAATAAAATTATTTTATTACTTGGTATGCTAACATTAGATGTTGACGATTGCAGAAGAGACTTGACTTAGTGAAGTCAAATGTGAGAATGATAAACTGTAATGGAACTACTTAACTAATAAGATGAAAAGACCCTTAGAAAACCTTCGTATAAGTTCAATAGGATGTCAGAATCATTTATAAAGTATCTGATACTTAATGATTTTGTTGTTTTCTTATCGAAGAAAATTATCCTATGACTTATAGTGGGAGCGATATTTGATATCGATTCTGGAACTTAGCATTGAATCATAGATCTAAAATTGTTCATAGCTTACAACTATCAAGTTTTGAACTTGATTAGGCTTTCGTTATGAATAGTTCATAAAATGTGCAAATTATTTACGCAGCGAAGGCGAAGTGAGCTTGTAAAGGTTTGACCTTTATAGTATGACAGTGAGAAAGGTTATGCTCAGTAGTCTATTGTAGATTCTGAGAAAACTTGTCTCTTGTCGCACTTTTTGGACAATTAAGGATCTGTTGGTTAATGTTGATATTAAACAATGCATTTTGGCTAAAGAATACAAAGTGGCGTTCTTGAGTGTTTTCTTCGAATGAGAGATCCGTTGTGATTTCTTTGTTTGAAGAAGTTCATTCTGGAATGGCCCTAGAGTTTGTATTCTGCTAAGATCACAGTTTAATATACTAGTTTATAGAGCCTATTGTAGACTCAGATAAGCCTTCCAGAAATTCGTGCTCTCTGTTTTTGGTATTAGTCAGATTGTCTGATTTTATCGAAGTATGGAGAATACGTATTTGTCAGTAGGGTCAGTGGGAGCGTTCAAATTTCTTTCTAATATTATATATCCTTAAGTCTTATTTTCTCCGTGAGTGCAGTGGGAGTTGTCTCTGATATATTTGATATAAGGTTTTATATAAGATATAAAACTGATGACTTGTGAGATACTCTCATTAATCGCATATTAGATTGATCTAATAAAGAACACAGTAAGACTATCTGTATGACAGATAGTAAACTGTTGACAGTAATGTGTCTTTTATATATATAATATTCATCTTTCGTAAGGATGATTCCTTTGTCGAAAGATAAATTGATTGTAATGTCTAGTCAATCTTATGCATCATATGATGTTGGCGTAATGAGTACTATATTATGTGCGATTAAAGATATCAATTTAATCGTAATTGTTACGAGTTATTTTGATATGTTGTAGACCATAAGATGTGTCCTGAAACATGTTCTTTGTGATCATTGAGATATTAATAACAAGTTTCTCATTCATAGAGAATTAGTCAGCAATCATAAGGTCCGATTAGTTTTGATTCTAATTATGACATTAGATGGTCTATGCCATATAAAGTCAGAAAAGATACAGTGGGAGTGTCACTGCTGATTCTAATGAACTAGTGGAATCAGTTTCGACTTTTGAGGTACTGGCTTAAAAAGTTGCATAGTGACCTCAACGATTAGAAGTGTTGATATTAGTTTTGTGATTGCGGTTGTCTTAAAGTATTTGGATTTGATTTCTAAATCATAGATAACTTAGTAGCTATAGCACAAACTATATAGCATTTGAGTCATATTGACGTGGAATTGGATTCTACAAATATGAATGATGCTGATTAAGGAAAACATTGGGTTTGTTTTGACAACTCGATTTGATAAAGCAGACTTACTTGTTGATGCCTACATCTTGAGTGCTGGTGAGCTCTTTGGGGCCATGAGTATGCGATACACATTGAGATGTATATAGGATACCATGGATTGACACTAGAGCAAGAGGGAGAAATTGTTAGGGTTGGTGCTCAGAGTGCCAATCCGGATCGTATTTATGTCTGATTCATAAATATGAACAATTGTATTTTCCATAATATTATGTGTATATTAGACAAAGACCCTAGGATTTGCAGTATAGTGCGCAGTTACAACGTAGTTTGTATTGACATTGGGAAGCGTATTATTGGTTGTATATCCTTAAATAAAGTTTCCTGGTCAAGATTTACTAACACGGGTCGTTAGTAAAATCCGCTGAGACCAGTACATGTCGTATATCGTGACTTGGTCTGATGGTTTATCCCAGTGAACCATGAGTCTCGGGAGACTCGTATAGACATATAGGTGTTATTTGATAAGACACTGAACGACTCACTGAAGGTTTTATAATAGATGGTACACCAACGTCAATAGGAACCTTCCCGAGTTGAGCGAGCATAGTGGTCCTTCGACTTGAGATACCACAGTGGGATATATGAGTTATCCTCCACACTTTGATGGCAGTCACGTCAACAATCAATTCATGATCAGACCTCTGCCTGTTCGTTGGGTGTGGACTGATGCTCATGATATCCAGTGTGTATCAAGATAGGATCCGTCAGTCCTATGTACAGGGCATAGGCATCATCACTTGTTTATGATCTAGTAAATCCATGGCCGTGGTAATACGTCGGAAACTAGTTCCGAATGTTATTTAGAGATCATAAATTACAAAGTCGACTGTATTATACCGAACGGATTTGACGTTCTGATCTATACCCTAGGTATAATATGGATAGCCTGTGACGGAGGGATTATACGTATGCAGTGACCTCGACTTGTATAGTTTAGCGAGATTATCCGTGGTCTTCATAATCCATGAGTGGGTGGATTATGGACACAAAATTGGATTTTGTGACGGATAAACCTAAACTTAGAGAGTCCCACAATATGAAGTGTACTTGTTGAGCACTTGGGCAACTCGATATGAATAATACGGATTATTCATAATACTTCACTGGATTAAACGAGTTAATTAGGATCATTTAATCGTTAAACGACAACACATGCAATTAGGAGATTTTGTCCGCTAATAATTATTGTGTATTTGTATTTGATACATAATTCGATTAGATACACATTAATTATTTGTCAAATGAGATTTTGACACATGCCATAAATATATGTGTTTGTTATTTATTGTAAATAAAAATACACATATGCTTGTTGTTTAATTATTTTTTTATTTAATTGTTAAATAATGAAGTAATTAAAAAATTATAAATCTTATTCTTTTTGTAATAATTTTTATTACAAATGGTGAGTTTTTATTTGTCCAAATGCAGGCATGTCTTAAATATACTTTATGTGTGTATTAATTGGATTGGTCTATATAAAGTAATTGTTATTAATTTGATTTAATTTGTCAAAATTCCAAATGTCCTTCCTTGGTGTCATAATCGGTCAACAAAAGCAAAATAGAAAAAATGGCTTTTATCTTTGTACGTGCCAAATTTGGACCCGAGGGTAAAATCGTCTTTTCACGTCAAATTCAAGTACCAAAAGCCCACAAATATTGGCCCTTAAAAACCGTATTGGAAAACCCAGCCAAAAAGACTTTATTCCATCAGTACATAACACTACAAATGAAAAGCCAAACAAAGTAGACAGCATAAAACACAATTATTACTGAATATTTCCTATTTTTCTAAACACAAACACATGCAACGCCGAAAGTTGGATCCAAGACACGTTGTGGGTTCCTTAGTCAGAAATGTCAGCACGTTGTAGACCCGTTGCTAGCTTTTATCACAGCTACAAAGTAACCTCTTTTTAGATCTATAAAATGGAAGATAACTCAGGGTTCAAGGCAGGTTTCACATCCTTCTTACAAACTTATTCTCTGACACAAGTTCTGAGAACTTCCTATTTCCATAATTCTTGTTACCGCCCTCACAGCCATCAAAAGAAAGTCAATGTAATAATAAGCCTTACTTCCGCATATTACATAATGGCAGCTCATTTCACTATACTGACTTGAGCGTCGGAGTGTACCCGGCACCCACCATACCGGTGGTAGTCTACTCCCGCTCACTCTATCTTTGTTTTGCAGGATCGTTAGTGCCCCCAACCTACAAATTCTGATTGTGGACCTCGGGTGAAATCTAGCATCCACAATTTGGCGCCCACCGTGGGGCCTTAGTGATTTATAGCAAACAAAGATCTCTCAATCTACAATTCGGAAAGCACTGTGACTTATGGCTTCAAGCAGCGAACAGACGCCAGATCCAATTGCGTCCCAAATAACTATGCTACAAGAAAGATTACGAACTTTGGAGGAGGAGAACCAGACCATGCGGAGCTCCAATTTAAACCTTCAGAAGCAGTTGGAACTAATCTCTTCCACCTCTCAAAAACGAGATTCTCCTGATAATCCCAATAATCTTGTGGCCCCATCAACCCTTTTGGAGACATTCAATGATGTGGCGAATGGTGATCCTTCCCCAGGCGACCTTCCAAGAAATCATACAAATATGACAATTTTTCCACTCGACCAAGCTCAGCGAGTCGCTTCCAGCATGCGAAAAGAAATGTTAGAGTTCAAAGAAGCAATCTTGTCCAGCTTGCTAGGCATCAAGCTACCAATAAGGAAGAGTAGAGCCGGGACGATTTCTGACACACATTTATTGAGACTATCTCTTCCGTAGAATTACCAAGAAAATTCAATCCCCCGATATGAAAATGTATGACGGATCAACTGACCCAGACGACCACATCATTCATTACAAATATAAAATGATGTCAACGGGCCTAACCCCTCAACAATGGGAAGCTGGGATGTGCAAAGGATTTGGAGAAACGTTGGCGGGGCCAGCCCTAACTTGGTTCATCAACCTCCCATACAGGTCTATTGGATCATACCAGCAATTGGCAGACAAGTTTGTAGAGCATTTCGCAAGTTCTTGTAAAATTGAAAAAACTTCAGATGACCTTTACGCCGTCCAACAGAGAAAAGGAGAATCTTTACGAAGCTATGTGGCTCGGTTCAATAAAGAAAGAATAACTATCTCTGACCTCCATCAACCTACGACGGTAGAAGCATTTAGAAATGGATTGCTTCTAGAAAGTGGACTCTACAAAAAACTCACTAAATTTGATGCTACACAATGGATCAAGCCATGCTCGAGCCCAAGTTGAAATAAGGTGGGAGGAGGACAAGAGAAACCAAAGAAAAGAGAATTCTTCTAATTTTCAACGAGATAGTACTCAAGATACTGTTAAACGGCGCAAAGAATTCCCTAACAAAACGCTACGGCCAACATACATGAAGAACAATCAAAGGGTGCATCGACATTTCAACCGTGACTTCAAGCGACAACCATTGCCATTCAGGGTTCAATAAGACCGTGAACAGAGAAAGGCTCCCAGACTACAATTTCACTGTTTCCCAAGAGAACTGGTTTCGGTCCTCAAGAAGATGGGGAACAAGGTACGATGGCCCCCACGCTCCAGAGATTATTCAGCTAAGAAAGATACCAGCAAATGGTGTGAATTTCATCGAGATTATGGACATACGACAGCAGATTGCGTAGCTTTAAGGCTGGAAGTATTGGAATTGCTGAATAAAGGACATTTGAAGGATTTGCTTTCGGAGAAAGGCAAAGCTACTATAGCCCGAAGAAACGAGAAGGAAGAAGGCCCCACACCACCACCACCAGTCAACAATACAGTAAGTTTTATTTCTGGAGGGTCCGAAGTCAGCGGTGCCTCATATTCGGCTGCGAAACGACATACCAGAGAAGCAACAATGGGTCCTTTCCATTCAACTATGTCGATTGAAGGGATGTTTACAAACCTAACAATTGAATTCCCAGACGACAGCAATTCCAATCAAACGAATCTGCATCATGACGCGCTGGTAATTTCATTACAGATTGCAAATTTTATAGTCAAACGAGTCTTAGTCGACCCAGGTTCGTCAGCAAACATCATCTTCAGAATTGCTCTGTCCGACATGGGAACCGAGATAGAAAAGATCAATAGGAGGTCAACTGTTCTTATTGGATTCAGCGGCGAACAAAAATTCACAATCGGGGAAATAACACTCCCAGTCTATGCCGGAGGAAACAACAAGATGACAACTTTTTTAGTTCTCGATTGTCCCTCAGCCTACAATCTGATTGTCGGATGATCTTGGATTCATGAGATGAGGGCAGTCTCGTCAACTTACCATCAAGTGCTTAAATTTCCCACAAGATGGGGGATTCAGGAGATTATGGGAGATCAACACGCTTCAAGAAGTTGCTACCAGACGACCTTAAAGGCGAAACCTCAGTCGGCATAGCAATTAATGAAGGGATCCGCGTTTTACCACCAGATCAGCCTAGTGTAGAGGAGCTAGACGAAGTCCCAATACACACAGAATATGCAGATCACAAAGTACCAATTGGAGTTAATCTGGATCAAGCTACGAACCGACCTAATTGATTTCTTAATGAAGCGACATGATTGTTTCGCCTGGTCACATGAAGATATGACCGGGATCGACCCAGAATTAATCACCCATGAGCTCCATGTAGATCCAAGCTACCCTCCTGTCAGACAGAAAAGAAGAAAGTTTGCCCCGGAGAGAAATCAGATCATCAATGAAGAAGTCCAAATTATTACAAAATGGAGCCATCAAGGAGGTTCAATTCCTAGAATGGTTAGCTAATGTGGTGATAGTACGAAAGAAGAACGGGAAATGGCGAGTTTGCATCGACTTCACAGATTTGAACAAAGCGTGCCCCAAGGATTCCTTCCCATTACCTCATATTGATTCCTTGGTTGATGCTACAGCAGGCCATGAGTTACTGAGTTTCATGGATGCCTACTCAGGCTACAATCAAATCCTCATGCATCCGAACGACCAAGAAAAAACCGCATTCATCACCAACAGAGGCATATATTGTTACAAAGTGATGCCATTCGGAATCAAAAATGCTGGAGCAACTTATCAACGAATGGTGAACAAAATGTTTTCTCAACAAATAGGGAAGACCATGGAGGTTTACATAGATGACATGATGGTAAAGTCATTAGAAGCCGAACAACATCTGACACACTTGGAGCTGGCATTCGACACAATGAGGAAATATGGTATGAAATTGAATCCAACAAAATGTGCTTTTGGAGTCGCTTCAGGGAAATTTCTTGGATACATGGTCACGCGACGAGGGATAGAAGCCAATCCTAATCAGATCAGATCTATTCTTGACATTCCTTCTCATACCAATCCGAGAGATGTCATGCGACTAGCCGGGAGAATAGCCGCACTTAATAGATTCATTTCCAAGTCGACCGATAAAAGTTTTTTATTCTTCTCAGCCTTGAAGAAGGCAAAGCACTTCGAGTGGATACTCCAATTATATTTTCACATATGAAAATAGTGTTAATATGTTTAATAATATTATTTTGTCACACTTTAAACTATATGTTAAATTTAATATATAGTTTTTTTTATAATTATATGATAATTAAACGCATGGTATTTAATTATATATGATATAATTAATTAAAGGTTAAATTTATAATTTCCAAATTAGGGTTTTGGAAATCCTGGATTTAATTTGAAAGTTACACCTTTTTTAAAATGTGTGAACCTTTTATTTTTGTAACATCTTTTCCATTATGGAAAGTTAATATTGATGTTATAAAAATTTTCAATTTTGACATGCCTTGGCCGAATTTGGTGAGTGGGGAGGGGAAGAGTTTGTTTTGTTTTGGAAACAATAACCCTATGTATAAAAAGGATTTTCTTTTTTCTTTTTTACCTAAGCCTTTTATTCTAACCCCCTACACCTTTCTTGTTCTTCAAACTCTCTCAAGTGTTGAGAAAAATAAAAGTAAGAACAAAAGCAAAAAAATTAAAAAGAAAACTTTGTGTGACTTTAATCTCTAAAGTGTTTAGGGATTAGTTTTATGAGTTTAGCCCACACTAGTTTCTGTTGGTGACGAGATATAACCCGGAAGGCTATTTGTTTTCGAACCAAATTCTTCATCTTCATCTTCCAAGCACATCACACGGCAGTGAGCAATTTTTTGCTCACTGCCGCACGCCCAATAAGTGTTTCGGCGCTTGATTTGATTTGTTTTCAATCCATAATTTTTAGAGAACATTAAGGGGTATTTTGGGGCTATATTGGGGCTGATTTTTACAGAAAAATCATATATGAAACTAAGAGGGAACTGAACCAAATAGGGGTTGACTTGGGCAGTGAGCTGGGCGCGTTTCGGGTCCAAAACAGTTCAAATTTCCATTACTGTTCGGGGGCTATTTCAGGGCTGAAATTTTATCCAAAACAGTAGCAAACTTTCAGTGGTGGAGCTGGTCAGATTCGGCCTTAAGGAGAGAATGGCAGAAAAAAATTTATAATCTGATCCTGGGTGCCTAACGTGTTTCTGCTGCACTAGGAAAATGGTTCCTACAGAAATGCCAATCCACATTTCGGTGGATTGTCACTTCCCACCAAACATGCAAATTTATATATTGTAAATATTCAATGGATTCATCACTATTTCTGAGGTGTATGTTGATGGCATTGTCTTCGGTTCACCTCTTAACTCCCTTGCTAATGAGTTTGTAGATATAATGACACTTGAATTTGAAATAAGCATGGTAAGTGAACTCAATTTATTTCTTGGGTTACAAATTAAGAAACTTGAAAATGAGGCATATGTCTCCTAATGCAAGTATCCTATGAATTGTGTCAAAAGATTTGGGTTATAAAGTAAAAAGTATACTCGAACTCCCATGAGTACTAGTTGACGCTTACTAGTGACCCAACAGGAGCCGATATGGATCACATACTGTACATGAGTATGATCAGTAGGTTGTTGTATATAACAGCAAGCAAACCTGATATTGAGTTCAGTGTCAGAGTCTGTGCACGATTTTAGGCGGATCTTAAGGAATCCTACTTGAGAGCTGTCAAATGTATCATTCGATACATTCATGGCACTATCGAATATGGCCTGATGTATTCTAAGAGCTCTAATATTGTTCTGGCTGGATACTTTGATGCTGATTGGGCTGGTTGCGCAGAATATAGGAAGAGCACCACTAGCGGATGCATCTACATTGGTACCAATCTTGTAGCGTGGATGAGCAACAAGCAAAATGCCATATCATTGTCCAAGGTTGAAGCGGAATATATGGCTTCTGGCAGCTGTTGCACTCAACTTATGTGGATGAAGCAAATATTGAGTGATTATGGGACTACTCAAGACACTATGACTATGTTTTGTGATAACTCTAGTGCCATTAGCATATCAAAAGATCATGTTCAAAATTCTTGCACCTAAAAATTGACATTCATCGTCATTTCACTCGAGAACTCATTGAGTCTAAGGTGGTTTCCCTTGAGTATCTTCCTGTCGAGAACCAATTAGTTGATCTCCTCACTAAGCCTCTTGACAACCTAGGCTTGGAGTCCCTTCGGTCAGCCATTGAGATATGTAACTCTCCATGAATCATTGCATTTCATATGTGTGTGTCAAGTGTTTCTTATTTTCCAGTAGTTTGTATTTAGTATTTTCGATTGTGTTAGTACATGTCTATATCCTTTTATTTAACAAAAAAATGATATCATAATGACAAGACTCTTCTATATTAGACTGATGTGATCCTGGTCTCACAGGTTGGTGTTTTACATGATTCTTCATCATGCAAGCTAGTGTACGTGTGAGGTTTCTATGATTTCTTAGAGTTCCTTATGCTTGTCTTCTCTCATACACAATTTCCTTTCCTATATGAAACTTGGTAGCATATATGGTGTCTTGAATTGGCAGTATTAAACTCTCCTTATTAGGGCCTCAATTTGGTATTACCTTTGACTAGATGTCCTTGTGTAAAAAAAAAACAAACAAACAAACAAATAAAAACAAGCAAATCAACATTAATTTCTGAGCCTCATATACTTCTATGCAAGTTTAAAAGATAAGGGCAAAACCCTTCATTCGAAAGAGTTGTCTGCTTATGAGCTCAAATTAAGGGGGAGTTAATAGCACATTTTTGTTTTTGGTCTTAGTGGCACTAGGTTTGACTACCTCATTGAATGTTCTATAAGTTCTTGAGTTTGAGCTTCTTATGCTATATTCAGCCCATAAACTTAGATCTTAAATCTCATTTTGCTGAGCACGATTTTTGTTGTACTCAATCACTATATATTCTTTGCCCATCATATTCGTCTCATCTGTGCCTCAATGTGTTTATGTGGGTCTATGAATTGTTTCACCCTTCTGCTGTGACTGAGCATCATTGGGTCTTCTATATCGTTTGCGTGATTTCTGGGTGATTTTCCTTCTTCACGTGCATATCACATTCTTATTATTGTTTGAATGAAACTAATCAGTAACCTGATGTGTGTATCACGTTCGTTAAATCGTTCGAATGCGACCTGGGTATTTAAACTTATGCTCTTTCTTTTTCATATTCCAATGCCCTCTCTCTCTCTCTCTAAAAACCTCTCTCCTCTTCAATTTTTCAAATTCAGCCTCATAAGATCAAGACTTATTTCCTTCAATTCATGATTTTTCCTTCTTTGTTGTTGATTTATTATTATCTCAAGGTATTAATCACTCTCTTTTATGCTGATTGATTTCCTCATCTTAGGTTTATGGTTTGATTTTTAGGCTATCATAAAGTGTGTGTTTTGTGTGGTATCTCTTGCTTCACGCATATCATCTATATCAGGTGTTTTCATGTTCATCTAGTACTATCTAAGATTTGTGTGTATTTCCTGATTGCGGGTGACTTTTTTGTGTGTTTTGAGTTGCAGACGTTCGAACATCTGATGAACCATTTAAACTATATCCATTCGAACCCAACATCATTCATTCGAACGCCAGCATTAGTTTTTAAATTTTTTTTCTTCCATACATCTCATTTTCAAGGAGACATGCTCATTTCCATTACATCTCTAGTATAGTCCAATACGTCCTTATCTTACTTTTGTCTTTTTGGTGCTCCTAGATGTTTGTCAAATATCTTAGTTCAAATAAGTGATCTTGTGCCCCTACTGCACTGACCGTTTTCACAATGCTGAAGTTCAACGGCTATTTAATGAATCATTTTCTCTCTGAAAGTCGTTCCTGGAACGGAATGTTATTGAGGCCGACTTGCGTGATACTAGTGTCCCAACAATTCTCATCAATCAGGGTTAAGGTTCTCTTTTATCCAGCTTCGTTGGTCCTTTAGAGACACTCGTTCAGGAGTTTTACTCCAACATGGAGATTGTTGATCTGGTTTCTTTCTCTATTTTTACTCGTGGTCATTATTTGGATAATGACGTTGATGAACTTCACCATGTTATGTCTATCCCTGAGGTTGATTATCCTGATTATCCATGGCAACATGGTCAAGATCTTTCTGCTCAAGTGATTCTGGATATGGCTACTGGAAACCATCTCCCTTACACTAGTAGGCCTGTGATAGTGGCTACTCTTTTACCCAGCTACCACATTCTCAACCGCATTGTCTACCATAATCTTATCCCCAAGTCTCATGTCAACACCCTGCCTATCTCCCAACTTGGTTTCCCCTATGCTATCAAGCAAGGCATATCCACAGACCTTATCGTTCTTTTACTTCACGAGATGACCACCACTCGCCATCAGGAGATGTCACATCATTCTCTTCCATATCATTGTCTAATCTGTCACATTATCTCTACTCTTGTGCCTGAGTTTGTTCATGATACACCTCTCCCGCTCAAGGCTCCCATCGCGAAGCAGACTTTGATAGCTGGTTGTACCCACATTGCCTCTCATAATCGCGAGATTGATTCACCTCCAGTTGGTGACATCGATTTTATTACGACTTCCTCTGCTCAACCTTCTTCTATCGGTGCTTCATCCTCTGCTGATGCTGCTCTTTCCTCTTCTATCGGCACCCCCCAGATCTCTATCAACGCCTGTTGGAGAACTAGAATTCCATGATGGCTTAGTTTAGGCTTATGTCTAGTGATTTGACTTAGGTCTGCACTCGTGTTGCCAGGCTCTATGAGCGTGCCAAACGTGAGGATGCTGCGGACTGTGATGGTGCTTCTTCTGCCAGTGCTTTTGATTCCGAGTCGTGATTGTCTTTCTTTTGTGTGTTCCTTGTACCATTTGTTCTTAGTGACAAAAAAAAAAGAGGAGTATTATGTGTTTTCTGGACTATTTTGACCTAGTAGTACGCATAGGGGGATATATGAACTGTTTTGACTTTGTTCTTAAGGGGAAAACACAGTAGTTTGAACTTGAATGAAAATTGGATTTGAATTATTTTGAACTGTTTAATACATTATTCTATTCATTTATGTTCTTACAAGTATAATTTATTTCATGCATCTTTGTTCTTGTTATTTCCGCTTTTCATGGGTATCTTTATCTGTGATTGCTTCAAGTTAACAGGTACATCTTCATCGATTTCAAGACTTAGGACTAAATCGAGTCAATATGTAAAAATTTTGTGTCTTGATGGCGGACACTGACTATTTTTTATTTAAATTATTTAGTACTTTTTGTCACTGGAATGCCAAAAGGGGAGTTTGTTGGGTCTTTTGTGTTGGCAAATTGCATAACAAACCGAGTTAAATTGAGTTATAATGAATCTTAAAGTGTTTGGTACGTTTGGACAACTTTAGATGAAGATATCAGATATTCGTTCGTGGTGCATTCGTTTAGACATTTGAACATATATCGTTTGTAGAACGTTCTTAATACATTCAAACAAAATCTTCCAAAGGACATACATTCAAGTTGCATTTGATATTACGTTCGAACTAAAATATTCGGAGACTATTCGTTTGTGTCACATTTGATCTTGCGTTCAAACAATTTTGCGGAAACATTCGCATTCATCATCATGCGTTCTTAAGGAGTTCGAACGCCCATGCGTATATCTGTTATTTTGGACGCGTTTTCAAGCCAGTATTAGACTTAGAAAATCCTACCTATAAAAAGAACAACATAACCTCTTTACCAGAGTTGGAACAACATTACCTAAACCTATTTTATATTCAGTTTTCAATATTTTGAAGAGCATTCATCCTTGAAGACTCAATCTCATGTCTTCTTCTTTTTGAGTGATCTTATTTGTTTCACCACCATCAACCCTTCAAACAAAAACATTGCCAATACCCTAAACCTTCAGAATTCTAAGGGGAAGATTGGTGTTCAGAGTTCCGAAGTGCGAGTTCACAGATTCAATCCATTGAGACTTCATAGGTTTTGAAGAAAGTTGCTTGGTGTATACTCGAAGAGTTCTTCAGATTATTACAGTAGTGGGAATAAAGTCGGCAAAGTTGTTGCTTTAGCACTATCTTTGTAAGTTTTTCGCATATAGTGGATTTGGGTGATAACCTATACCCGGGGTGGCTTTTCTCTTAAAAGAGTCTTACAATTCGTAAACAAATCTTCTTCTCTTTTGTTTACTTTCTGCAATTTATTTTGTATTTGTTAGGTTGTTGTTATTATTATTGTTTATCGCTTAGACTTAAGGGTGTTTAATCTATAGATATATAAACTCTAACTTAGACGTATCTTAGATAGAGTAGAATTTTTTAATTCTACAGAATACATTTATTCCCCTGTAGGTGTATAGGGTCATAAACTATGAATTTTCAAAGTCAAATTTACTATATCATCACATACATGGCTTCCTATTTTATCACATGCATTTGGAAGTATTGAGTAATCACATGCATTTGGAAGCATTGATTACTATTTACTCACATACATTTGAGAGCTTATTGACTTCCTTATACCCCTCTAAAAATAAGGCCATCATGGATGTTCCTTTAATGGAAATAATGTTGATTTACCCATTGATTTTCCAACTGTGTGTTGCTGGGTTCCTTTGATGATTGTAGACAATGAAACAGAGAGATGAGAAAATTTATTTTATTTCAATTTAAAAATTAAATATATTAGATTATTATCTAAATGACTATATTTATATTTAAAGGAAATTTGATGCTAAAAATAATAAAATTTAAATCTTTTATAATTTTAATTAATCACTAAAAAAATTAATACAGTACAGTGTAACACTAAATACTGTCCAACATTAATATAATATATTATGATATAATTTTTTTTAGAAACGTTGGAAACCTCGCCGCCAAACCACCTGACCCGGGCTTAAGCAGAGCAGGTATAACCCCCGGTTGCCTCAGGCTCTTACAAAGAAATGCACCAATTGACTCGAACATAAGACCTGACAACTAAGTCCTAAACTATTTGTCACTGAGTCACACTCCTTGAGGGCACAATATAATATTACACCAAACATTATACAACATTAATATAATACAATGTTAATACAATGCACCCAATATAATACAACGTACATTAAATAATGCAATGCGGCCTAATATAATACATTGTCCAAATGCATTCTTAGTGCACTGGAATATGTGTTTTTCTGTTTTTTTATATAGATACTCAATTTAATAAATTGAAGTTGTCCTCATTAGATCCCATTTATATATAGAGAGAGAGGGAATTATCACGTTGATGATTCCAAGTAAATATATTATATAATATAATCCAACGTACATTGAATAATAGATACAATTTAATGTAATACAGTATAAATATGTATTTTTCTATTTTTTAAGTAGCTCCTCAATTTAATAAATTGAAAATTCCAAGTGAAAAGACTTGATAGTACGTTTTAGTCAAATGTATTTACTACATACAATTCCTTCCTTCTTAGGGCTGAGCATGCAAACAACTGAATGAAAATTGAAACGTGAAACCAAAATCTGAAAGAAAGATGTAACATAAACAAGATCAAATGATGTTATCTCAAACAAATGATTCTGAAGAGTCAAGGCTAATCTTAATTTATTTTCTTTACAATAAATAACAAGACATTTGTTCTCTCTCCCAACTGATCAAGTCATATACCAATCAATTTATACATTGATTAGAAGCTACTCAAGAGATAGGTCACACTACCCGTAATATATACACACACACACATATTATATGATATCACAATAATCAGAAGCTTTATGTATAATCAGGCTACATAAAGTTAGGACTGCAAACCTAACTCTACTGCTCCCACTTTACTGCAAAACTTAAACAGGAACTCGGCTCTCCTATTGGATTTGTTCATGTGATTGTTCACCAAATCCCCAAACTTCAACAAGTTCATGTAGTTACCACAGTAATCAGTCAATAATCTACTCGTAGCCGCCTCATTTCAGCTTGAAAAGCGGGGCTGGAGGTAAGGGTCCGATGTGCAAGAGTTCTTATATCTTCCCTTGAACAGTCTCGCGAGATGCGAACCAGCTCCCACAAGGCACCTCCGCTAATCATGTCTTTGGCGTTCACTTCTGAAATGTAGTAAATCAAGCACTAATGTAACATCATTATATTGAATATCAGTTATTTGACAAAATAGAGAAGAGGCAGGTTTACCATGTTGTGCTAAGTGGCAGAGTGCAAGCTCAATATGGCGCCGAATTGGTGCGGCTTCATTGTTAGCATTTTGTACTATCCATGGAAGGGTGCCATCATCAATTAGAAGAGATCTTCCAGTTTTAGTTCCTGTCTCATTAACTTTACCAAATTAACTTAAAAACAAGAAGAAAGGATTACATATGACACAACAAGATTATCATTATATATGGTCAAATATCTGTCAAACTAGTCACAAGCTCAAACCATCAACTTACAAGGAAATGCGACATTACAGTCGCAGTAAGATAACGCGAGCAACTATATATAGGTTACAATCATGAAATCAAAAAACTTAAGGAAAACCTTTTTTCTTAACTAAATATCAATTACCTTGAGTTAACGCTCTTGACTCGCATTTTGCAAAGTTTGCTATTCCACGAGCAACCTGTGCAAGAACATCAGGATGTCCACATCTAACCATTCCTAGCAAAACCTTGATACATCCCTCACCTCTTAACTTCACCTGCAGCTTATCTACACAATAAAAGATCATACTACTTTATCAGAGCAGCATACCTAATAAAGGAACCTTAAATAAAAAATTTATGTAGTTAAAAAGCTCTAATCACTTGTTGGAGAAATAATGTTTCTGTTTAAACCAGGAAAAACCTCAGCATGCCCCTTGAAACAGAAACTCTCTTATCACAGTTCAAAAACCAAGAAACCAGGCTCAGATGAATTTTATGCCAAGCAGTTTACCATTGCCACAGAGGTTAGCGATGGCTCCAGCAACCATTCGGAGGGTTTGGGGATCCTTGGCATTGGCTGCTGTCATTGACAACAAACCAATGCCCCCTTGAGTCATTATAAGTTCTTGGTTGGTTTCTGATAGGACAAACAAAAAAATTCATACATGTAAGAAAGGAGAATATCAAAGAGATCATGAAAAGTAGCAATAGTATCATATATAACATAAATTTTAAGTACACGATTTAAAATACCATTCATTGCAAGATTGGCTATTGCACCAGCTGCAACTCTATGTATGGTCTCGTCCTCAGAGCTTCTAAGCAGCATCAGCAAGGATGTAAGACCACCAGCTTCTACAATCTTATCCTGATTTGATTCTGCACAAGTTAATAGTATGGTTATATATATACGAGTTTATTTACCTCAGTCTTCACAATTTCAAGGAATTAACAGTATTCAGTACTCAAATCATGTAAGATTCATCAGCAATAAGTACAGAATGCAGCAATAAACACAACTTGAACATTAAGATATGCCAATGGCTTAGTTCAAAGAATGTTTGAGTTAGAGCCAATTAGATTAAAGTTGGTGATACAACAATTAGTTAAATATGAGCTTATATTCAAGTAGAAAGGCACCTTCAGCAGCAAGATTTGCCACAACTTTCACAGCATGAATTCGCACATCAGCATCTTCAGCTTCAAGCAATGATAAAATCTTTTGCAATCCCACTGTAGGAATATCAAACTTTATTAGGAAAAAGAATAAGAAATAAAGTGAGGTAAAATTATATATTTAATAATCAGCTAAAAAATAATATCAATCCAGGCACTGACTAAACCTTGTTCGAAAAGTTTGGCAATTGAAGCCTTATCTCCATTTCCTGATTCTTTGAGCTGGGGCTGACTAAATTGAGTCATGAGAGAATCTAGACCTCCAGGAACTTTGCCAGATTCACCTCTGTCCAGTCTTCTTCTAGTCTACAAAAGTGTATATATAGCAAGTACGAATTGAGATCTCATATACTACCCAAGTGGAGCCACATGTGCACACTAAAATAATTCAAGTAAAATTCCAGGGGACCCGTTTATTCTCCTGGCATTATCAATCCTAAAAAGTTTTGATCCCTCAACATCGCAAATGTGGTGGACGAAGCGGAAGTGAGAATGTCGACTTGAGTAAGGCAAACATTGGTGAGAATCCAATGCCCCGAAAACCCAAGGGTTCCTCCATAAGGTTCATCCACTGAGGGTGAGTCGGGACCTAAGATCAGGCTAAAAGGCGTAGTAGATGGACAATAGATGAATATTCCTGTACATACTTCCCAAACCAAGACTCGGGGCAACAGTGCGACTGCTAAATCGAAAGGATCTAGATCATCCGGAAATCAATCTAAATTTCTGACTATGGCGATTAAGACTCTCTTCGGATCATGATTACAAAATGTCTGGATCGCTCTTCAGGATAAATCAATCAATAGAATTTAGGTGGAAAGAGCCTAATAATAGTAGTAGCTTGTCAATCATCAATACTTTCTATCTTGAAAAATATATCTAAAACAAACAATTCATTGTCAAAAGCTAAACTTGAGGTAGAAGATAAAAGATTGTCTGTATGAAGCAAATATAGGCTCTTTGTTCGTAAAGACTAAAGATCCATTAAACATCTAATTTCAGAAGCTTGTTCATTAAACATCCAATTTCAGTCAATTTCCATTA
>SKCR01050511.1:0-34685 GCA_019454045.1 Zanthoxylum bungeanum
TATTTAATGTAAATATTATGCATATATTTAATATATTGTATTTGATTAATTAATTGATTGTTTAATTGTTAAATGAATTAAATTAATTAAAATATAAATATCTTACATTAGGATATATTAAGTAATGGTATTAGTTGCTTTTGTTGACTTATATAAATATCATTAAAGTGTTATTAATATTTATGCAAGTTGTAAAACATAATTTTGAAATGAAATTGAAATGAAAAATATTGATATCGTTTGTGAATTTCGGCCAAGGCATTTTCTTTCACAAGTATATTATTGTTTTCATTTGCTTTTCATTTCATTAACCTTACACTTTTACAAAAGAGAGACACCATTGTTGAAGCCAAAAGAAAGCTTGAGAAAGAAAGTAAAACATCAAAAGCTTGGATTTTTAGTAAGTTTCTTGAACTTGCTATTAGTAAGGAATTTATTCCTTTTGTTCTAGGCTTTAATATGTGATATTCTTAGGATGTTCCTTTCTTTATTTCTTGTGGTTTTGATTGATGGTTGTTTTGTTGAAAGTGTTAAGCATGTGTAATGAAGGAAGTGTATGACTATTGTAGTTATATGTAATCTTTTAAGGTTTATAAAACCATGTTGCTAATCTAGAGTTGTTGACCCACTCTTAGATGACCTAGATTTGATCTTGAGTTGTTTCAGTGTGTTGAGACTTTGATTGATGAATGAATGGTGTTTTAGAAACATGATTTAAGTATTGGTTTCAAGGTTTTTGACCTTGTACCACCTTTTGGCTTTTCATTTATGTTGAGTATTTGATTTGCATATGATGCATGAAAAATATTCGTCTGTTTGAATGTGGTCTGGTCGGACATAATGTGGTCGCATTTTGTGGTGTCTGGTCGGACATAATGTGTGGTCGGCACTTTTGTGGTCTGGTCGGACATAATGTGGTCGGCACTTTTGTGGTCGGTCCTCGTCTAGTCGGACATAATGTGGTCGGCATTTTTGTGGTCTGGTCGGACATAATGTGGTCGGCATTTTTGTGGTCTGGTCGGACATAATGTGGTCGGCACTTTTGTGGTCGGTCCTCGTCTGGTCGGACATAATGTGGTCGGCACTTTTGTGGTCGGTCCTCGTCTGGTCGGACATAATGTGGTCGGCACTTTTGTGATCGGATTATTACTCCATTTGATCGGATCATAATGTGAGTAATGTTTTAGTTTATGGGTGGAACACGAATATATTATTCATATTAGATATTGAATAATTTACTCGGTATTTTGAAAAAGTTTTGAAATACGTTTCGCGCCCCAAACCCGCGCTTCCGCTGCGCCCGACCCGATTACCTCTAACACTTTGATCAATGTAGCGAGCTTTGGGCCAGTGACTCCCAAACCAGTTGGCTTTAGGGCACTAGGTGTTAAAACACCCTTACAGACTTAATAACTCGGATCTCAGATGTTTTTTTTTTACTCCATCACTTTTTGAGATGCTTCATACAATTAAACTAGAGTACTGAATATTACAAACTTTTCAATTATAGTCATGTCCGTATGTTACTATGCATGTTGATAATACCTGCCAACTGAGCATATGAAGATCCATTTTAGTCAGTATTATGGAGAATTCACAAATTAAATAATTCAAAAGGAAATAAACAAAAATTAACTTATTCCGAAATAGGTTTGAGATACATCTCAGGAGTGAAAACTCCTTAATCAGCTATCTCTTACAAATTTCACCTTTTTAGTCAAAATAAAAACATAAAAACGCAAACTATTTTGTAATTTTTGAAAAATTTTCAATTTTTTTGTATTTTTCGAAAAATTTTGAACTAAAAATAAAAACAACACACAAACTAAAAACAAGGTACTGATCAAGTAATTCCCTCCCCCAAACCTAAATGAGACATTGTCCCCAATGTCTTAAACAGTAGAAGAAGAGTTTAGAAGATAATATCTAGTTAGATGAATTTTACAGGAAAAATTACCGATTAAGATCTATTTCTTTTCTTACCATGATCGTGTTGGTTTTCTATTAAGGTCCCAAGATCGATTATAAGCATAAAAACATTGCGAATACACATCGAAGATGTTGCGGAATACTTACATCGATCGGTTGAGCGACGCGGCAAGCAACGGAACTCCAAAATGCTCACTGGTTTAGGCGTGAACTGCAGTGCAAATTTGAGCTCACTGGTTTCGGTTTTTGCCTCCAATTTGTTGAGCTTCAAGCTTCGTCAAACGATTCCCGGCTCATTGGTGGACTTCCCTATCACCTTCGCATGTCTCGTAAGTGTGCTAGCACTTGTGATTTTGCCACAAAACCACAATCCAAGCTTCCCACTGCTCACGGTTTTGGAAGAAACCAGTAAGTTATTTTGTGCCCCTTGGGCGTGAACAAGAAGAAAGAAATGGGAGAGAGAAAGTTGTCTTTGGTTTGAGAAATTTGTGTATCTTATACACACATGTGAATTTCACATGCATTTCACTTGAATTTGCCTTTCAAAAAGCAAACCATTAAAGCCATAAATGGCACCAACCACACAACATCACTTCCATTAATCATGAATAGTGACTTGCGTCAATCACTCAAAGTGAAAGACAGTCATCACTTGATTGACTGAATGATGTGACGCTAGATGCGACTGAGAGATGTGACGCTGCTAGATTTGACGCTTGATTTGACGTGCCGCACTCGAATTCAAAATGCGAATGCGCTCACAAATAATCTCGGGCTCGGGTTCGCTAATTCCAAATTAACGAATTTTCCGTCGCGTCGTAATTAAATGATTACGCCTAGCGAAGTCATTATTCACGTCGCTAATGAATTAATTCTAAATTAATTTGTTCGCCCGAATTAAAATATAATTTTAATTCCGCGTCGAAATCTAATTTCGTTTAATATATCAAATATATTAATTAATCGATTAATTCCAAATTAATCGTTATCTCTCTTTAAATGATATTTTATCCCAGATAAAATATCTCCGCAATTAATCACAGATTAATTTTCTCTCTCTTATATTTAATCCCAGATTAATTTAGAGTGCGAGTTATACGTCATCGGTGAATCTTTGGGAAGCGACCCATGAGATCCCCGGATATGTTGGCAGTAAATTCGGTCGTCGGACTATCCGAACACGTAAGTACCTCGTACTACGTTTATACCGAATTACAAGACAAGGTTGGCCTCTAGCAAAGCGCCATGCCTCCCCAATTCTCCGGAAACATCCTTACAGGAATAAGGATCTATATCAAGCATAGTATACCGTAGTATTGCGTATTTCTGTCCAGTATCGAATGATCACATGCTAGGCCTGGGGCTATAATTGTGTCTGCCCCGTACGAAGCACATATCAGATGTCTGGCGACTAGTCTCTATAATCGGATATACATGACCTAGTCATAATATCCCGATAGCTGCGCAGTATTTAAGAGAACCAGTCTCGTATCCTACGTGATCATCATCTCCATATGACTGGAGTGACACTTCCGTCTTGACATCACACCCAACACACTACGATTCTCGATATACCCAGATCGACGTACACAGAAACCGTTAAAGCCCTGGACGGCCTCAACCAAGTATATATGATTGTCGTATGTATTAGCGGTGCAAGTCTCAGGTTAAGACCAAATACACCTACCCTGATTTCGGACTTCCATAGACACATAGTCATACTACCAATGGAATTCCGAGGGGGTCTATCCAGAGCGAAGCTGTTTCCCGTACCATCGGTAAAACCAAACCTCCTATTACACTTGCATGAGTATCCTATACCCAAATATATGAGAACTATGTCGTTGTGCCCTCACAACGCGCACAATGTAATACTAGTCTTTTACGTATTTATCGATGTCCAATCTCGATAATACTCTGACTAAGGATATTTAATGATTTATCCTTCGTGGACTGGATACTGTCTCATATCATTCTCCATCCAGGAACAAATCATAAGGACCTCTCATCATTTATACATCTAGGTGATCTAATCACAAATGATAAGAGTGCAATCTCCTTTGTCACATAGTTAATTTGTACAACAACATAATGATCTGTACAAATAGTGACTCTATGGGTCATAATTGTCCAACAATCTCCCACTTGGCCTATAGCCAGTCAGTCGAGTGCTTGACACCCGAAATATGTACGGTTGGCTCAAATTGCTGATGAAGACTTTCGTCAGCGGATTTGCATGATTATCGTCTGACGCGATTTATTCGATCATCACATCACCACGATGTATGATCCGAATGAATCAGATGAATATCGAAGTATATATCTGGATCGTTGATGAGACCATTAATTCTTTAGCATGTGTTGTAGCCTAGCTTAGCTGCTAACAAAATTATATCTAATCTAATTAGATTTATTATCGACCCAGAAGGCTTCTATTGCCGCCTCAGCTGCAGCAATAACCCGCATTTATTGTTTATTCGGTAACAGTATCTTGCTTGGAAGATATCCAGCTCACTGTACCGTTATTCAAACTGTATAGTACCGTTTGCGACTTATAGTCGTTTTATCGGTTTAGGAAACTTGCTACAGTGATCCTAGTCACTTCAAGTTCTCCTGCTCCATAGGCTAAGACATCATCCTTAGTTCTCTAAGATACTAACGGATGTTCTTAGCATCAATCCAGTGACTATCACTTGGATTGGCCTGTTTGTGAATCCATATGCTCAAAGCGTATGAGACACCAGGTAGCATACATTTTTCAATGTACGATTTCTCAGAGAGTTTACTCGAAAGCCAAGCTTTCACCGATAGTTTTTATGGGAATATCATTTCCAAGAAATGACATATATCATTATTTATAGGACATCCATGTCAGTACACTCCCACTAACCCTCTTATATACACAAGAATCATTTCATTTTGAATTAAATCATAAACTATTATGATTACATCAAACGAAAATTCCAAGAACCTAATGCTTGCTTCAATCCAAACATGGATCGAATAACCCGCAAACCTTGTTTGCTAGTTTGGTACGACAAAACCGACAAGATGTTGTAAACATCCTCCAAAAGGTTTCCCTTTCAGGAAAGCGATTTTCCTCGTAAAGCTGCCATATTTCATACATGAAACATGCAACATTAGCACATTATCCATGTATGTCTTCCTTGAAGACTTATAGTACCAATAGGCACAATGCCTTGCGGTACATCAACTAGTATCCAAACTTGGTTGATATACATGGAATCCATTTCGAATTCATGGCACTTTGCCATAATAGGGAGTCGATACCTTGTATCACTTCCTCATACGTTGTCAGTTGGTATACCTCAATGATAACATCTTCACGAGGTAAGATCAGAAACCCATACGCCAGGTTATTTTCTGACTTCTCTCGACATACGTGGTTTTTGTGTATACGAAGATTAATGGTATAGTTTCATCCTTGATGAACTATTTTGTGTTCCATTAGGATTCGATGCCTGGAATAGTATTACTCTGATTTTCATCGAGTTTTACTATCCTCCCACTTACCACTGCATATCGGTATTCCTCTCAGGAAAACCGCATGGTGAGCAACAATCTAATTGTTCTCAAGTGAGTTGTATAAGTACAATACTTATGTATCCCTAGGATAACCTACAATTGGCACTTATCCAATTTGGTTTTAGTTTGGTATCACCCAAACGTATGCCCAGCATACCCAATACTCAGGAATGTGAAAACCCGGTTTCCTTCCTATTCATATCTAATATGATGTCTGTCAAACAGATTATTATGGAACCTTATTCTAAATAAGTTCTTGTACTGTTTATGCTTATCCGTTGAACGAAATGGTAGCTCAGAGCGACTCATGATTAACGTATTATGTCCAATAAAATTTGGTTACTCAGTTCGGACACACTGTCACTTTGACGTGTTCCGGGAGGAGTCATCGTTTGAAAAAATACTTTACTCTTTCAAGTATTAAAAACTTATTGCTTATTGCTAGTATTTTCCATTACGGTCTTACCGTGACGGTCTAATACTTTAGCCGATCTGTTTTTCTATTTCGTGTCGAAACTGTAAAGTTTCTGATTTGTGTTCTTCAAAAGAAACACATAACCATAACGCGATGCCAAATCCGTACAGGTCACGAATATTCATATCCACATCTAGCCTAGCTAGACATGGGCCCACTTGCTTCACTATGAATTAGGGCTAACATTCAGTGGCATTTACACGTTTACAAAGTAAATAGTGTTTTAGGCACATTGCCCATAAAACTAGATTCGTAGACTTTATTTGAATAAAGTCAAATTAGTCCTGGTACCCGCTCTTCAAAAGTGCGGATATATGATTCTTGTTTAATGTGTCCTAGACAACATTGCCACAATTAATTTCTTCTGATCAAATCAGTACGAGCTATTTATTTTTGTCATATATATATATATTTGAGATTTTATTTATATTCAAAATATAAATTCTGTTATTTCACATCTAATGTGTTTATCTAAATATCATCTTTATATAATGAAACACTTTAGTGTTATAGAATATAAAGGTTCACTGGCAGCGGGTTAAACACTGATATAGAGATAATATATCTAGTCAAACTAGTTACATTATAACAGTTTCCAAATTTAGGTACACACCCGAAGGTAGTTCCTAAACTTAGATATCTACGGTTAAAACAGCGACTTCCGTCCTCCTTCCGTTTCCAATTTGCAGATAAATCTCAATTGAAGTCAGTATCCTGTTCAAAAAGATTCTGAACATCAATATATTTTGCACCACACTAAGTATTCAAAATCCAATTTTAATACTAGTAGTGAACATAATGTTGACAAACATATTTGAAGTCAGAGCCTTGCTCGTCTTCAATTCCTTCATGTCTGCTTTGTCCAAACGCAGTCACGCTTCCGTGATCCCGTTTGCCACAATTAAGCAGACATTTTGGGATTGTCCTTTATCTTCCTAGAAGATTAATGATTGCCTTGCCAGTTTCAATACTCCAGAAGCCTTTGGCCAAGCCTTGGCCTTCTAGAATATCGAAGTAAAGTGCGCCTTGCGCTACTTGCCTAATTGCAAACTTTGACTTTATCTCCTTGAGAATAGTCATTAACTCTCTCAAGAGTTAACTTTCACAATTTAGTACTTCTATAATCTAAAGATAGATTTATGAAGATCCTTCAGTTTCAGTATCATAATTTAAGCATCTAATCCTTAGTTCTGATTCAGAAATTAAGGAGTCTACTGCGACAAGCTAATGGATTAAGCACTTAAGTTATCATTACATAATCTTCCAAGATTATGCTCTACTATTTGCTTAACTCCGGGCTTAGGCATAATTTATTTTATCAAATAAAGTAACTTATTATTTTCTCAGGACCATCCTAAAATTATTCCCAATATGAAAATTAAACCATTTAAATACATTTTCCTTAGGATTATGTATTAAACGTCAATCTTTCAATTTATATCTTGATTTTAATAGTCCAACTATTTAATAAACGATTTAGGTACTATTTATTATAATGATTACAATAGTCCAACTATTTAATCAACTATAATTTAATAGATTAAAATCAATTATATTGATTACTATAATCCAATTATAAAATCAACTATAAATGAATTGTTTGAACATAGTCCACTATTTATTAAAACCTATTTAAATTATTAGTCCAACTAACATTTAATTTATTTGACGAACTGATATTTATTTGAGCGCGTATGGCGAGTAATTGAACGAGTTATTGCAATTCAATTCTGCCTCCCACTATTTTTCGGCGAGCCTCTAACCCTCTGTCGAGTACTCGGGAAACCGCGTTTCCTAGTGGGCTAGGATCCCGTTAAATATCACACAAATCTTGACTTTGGCCAACAAATTGTATGATAATTAACTAGTAGTAGATCTCTAAGATCGATTGGATCCAATCCAATTCCTAGATCCGGTAGGGGTACATCCAAGTCCGAAACATATATCTTATATATGCCAACACCAATGTATTACCTAACCTTTTTCCTCTGAATCAACTAAGCCTTGGCTTTGGCACAACAAACTTAGTGATCCCAGTCAAGCGCGACCCATTGACCATGGAAAGCTTCGTAATCAATGTCGATGGACAAGAAGTGGTCTTGACTTTGGCCAACAAACCACAACTTGGACAAGACACTGATATGGAACAAAGCTTCGTGATTCAAACACATCTTCGACAAACAAAGGTCTTGACTTTGGCCAAAAACCAATGCCGTCTCGATCTTGAGTAAGAATCACTCAATGGAAGGAAAAACACTTAATTTATTTGAGGTTTTTCGCGTGCAAATTGGCAACCAATTTATTATCTTTGTTAAGGTCTCATCATCATCATCATACCCCCTTAAACATGCATTCTAAACACATAATAAGCACGTATGTAAAATAATAATGATATGCGAATGGATACTTTACACATTGATCCTAGATCAAATCTCTCACTTTCTCTCTCCCGCTAGCACAAGTATCACTTCTACCTGTTATACTACACTTCTAAAGAAACCTCATTTACATTGAGGGGAATAGGTGAGAAGAGAATACAAAGAAATGAGAGGTAATAAGGCTGGACACGCAGGTCCAATTAATAAATCGAATTTATTACAACAATTTCTAAAATTGTCTCACCCATCTAATATCCATCCGATATACATTATTCATGCATCGCAACCATGTATTCACACAAGCATGTTATCAATCAATCTAATCAAATTAATTAATCTGATAATTAATGATCATCCAATGTTCAAACAACGATTTGATTTTGCTCGAGTCAAACTCGTTTTGTGAATAGTACTTAAAGTATGAATTCTCGAATTAAATTAAACTACATAATTAAATCCAATTCAATATGCATTTAATTCTAATTCGCTATTTAATTCCAAATTAAATACACACTTTTATAATGAACTTTACGACTTAAATTCCAAATTTTAATCGCAACGGGTCTCAAAGCCCGATTTAACATCCAACGTCAATTTAATTAAAGTCCAATGGGCTTTTAATTAATTTCTTAAGGCGTGGACTTTTGGTTAACTCGGGTCAAACCGAAATCCAAAGTCCAATCCGGGAGTTACCCCATAAGCCCATAAATTAATTTTGGCCCATTAGGTCCAATTAAACTTTAAAGTCCATTAAGTCGCATTTGGGCTTTATGGTGGCGGTTTTGGGCCCAATTGGATCCAATCCAATTTGCCTAAACCCAACTTTGTTACAACAAAGCCCAACAAGCTCAATTACAACATAACAAGCCCAAATCCAATTTTTAAGGCACAATAATTAAATTCCAAAAATCCATTTTCCCAATTTAATTACCAAAGTGTATCACATGATTAATTACCCAAATTAACATTTCTAAAACATCAATATACACAATTAATCATGCTCATTTTCATCATCACATGTCAAACACATTTTGATTAAAATCAAACCCAATTCATGCTCAACATGTCTCGGCCAAGGAGGGATAATTTTGTCCGATTCGGTTTCAATCAATTAAACTCACATCGAAATTAAATCATCATCCTAATTGATTCTAACTCATCCAATGAATTAAAAAATCAAAATGACCAAGACATTTTAGGGCTATTCTATTCGGCCATGCTCACCAAATTTGGGAAAATATTCCAAATCAATTTTCATGAAATTGATCTAATCAATATTCAATTCAAACACATTTAAGCATATTCATCAATCCAATTTCACAAAATCATGCTCAAAATCAATTTGCCTAAATTTTAAGCCATAAACTTTCATGCTCAAACCTAGGCTGCTCTTGATGCCATTGTTGGTTTCTATTAAGGTCCCAAGATCGATTATAAGCTGAAAACATTGCGAATACATCGAAGAAGTTGCGGAATACTTACATCGATCGGTTGAGCGCGGCAGCGCAGCAACGGCAACTCCAAAATGCTCACTGGTTTAGTGAGTGTGTGTGAACAGTGTGAGCTCAAGGATGCAGATTGAGCTCACTGGTTTCGGTTTTTGCCCTCAATTTGTTGAGCTCCAAAATTGGTCACAAACTTCCTGACTCATGGGTTGGGATGGACTCCCTATCACCTTCGCATGTCTCGTAAGCTATTTTGTGCCCCTTGGCGTGAACAAGAAGAAAGAAATGGGAGAGAGAGAGTTGTCTTTGGTTTGAGAAATTTGTGTATCTTATACACACATGTGAATTTCACATGCATTTCACTTGAATTTGCCTTTCAAAAAGCAAACCATTAAAGCCATAAATGGCACCAATCACACACATCACTTCCATCAATCATGAATAGTGACTTGCGTCAATCACTCAAAGTGAAAGACATTCATCACTTGATTGACGAATGATGTGACGCTAGATGCGACTAGCGATTTGACGCTTGATTTGACGTGCCGCACTTGAATTCGAAATACGAATGCGCTCGCAAATAATCTCGGGCTTGGGTTCGCTAATTCCAAATTAACGAATTTTTCATCGCGTCGTAATTAAATGATTACGCCTAGCGAAGTCATTATTCACGTCGCTAACGAATTAATTCTAAATTAATTTGTTCGCCCGAATTAAAATCTAATTTTAATTCAGCGTCGAAATCTAATTTCGTTTAATATATCAAATATATTAATTAATCGATTAATTCCAAATTAATCGTTATCTCTCTTTAAATGATATTTTATCCCAGATAAAATATCTCCGCAATTAATCCCAAATTAATTTTCTCTCTCTTCTATTTAATCCCAGATTAATTTAGAGTGCGAGTTATACGTCATCGGTGAATCTTTGGGAAGCGACCCATGAGATCCCCGGATATGTTGGCAGTAAATTCGGTCGTCGGACTATCCGAACACGTAAGTACCTCGTACTACGTTTATACCGAATTACAAGACAAGGTTGGCCTCTAGCAAAGCGTCATGCCTCCCCAATTCTCCGGAAACATCCTTACAGGAATAAGGATCTATATCAAGCGTAGTATACCGTAGTATTACGTATTTCTGTCCAGTATCGGATGATCACGTGCTAGGCCTGGGCTGAAATTGTGTTTGCCCCGTACGAAGCACATATCGGATGTCTGACGACTAGTCTCTATAATCGGATATACATGACATTGTCATAATATCCCGATAGTTGCGTAACATTTAAGAGAACCAGTCCCGTATCCTACGTGATCATCGTCTCCATATGACTGGTGTGACACTTCCGTCTTGACATCACACCCAACACACTACGATTCTCGATATACCCAGAATCGGCGTACACAGAAACCGGTTAAAGCCCTGGACGACCTCAACCAAAGTATATTGATTGTCGTATGTATTAGCGGTGCAAGTCTCATGTTAAGACAAAATACACCTACCCTGATTTCGGACTTCCATAGACACATAGTCATACTACCAATGGAATTTCGAGGGGGTCTATCCATAGAGAAGTTGTTTCCCGTACCATCGGTAAAACACAACCTTCTATTACACTTGCATGAGTATCATATACCAAATATATGAGAACTATGTCGTTGTGCCCTCACAACGCGCACAAGTGTAATACTAGTCTTTTACGTATTTATCGATGTCCACTCTCGATAATACTCTGACTAGGGATATTTAATGATTTATCCTTCGTGGACTGATACTGTCTCATATAATTCTCCGTCCAGGAACAAATCATAGTGACCTCTCATCATTTATACATCTAGGTGATCTAATCACAAATGATAAGAGTGCAATCTCCTTTGTCACATAGTTAATTTGTACAACAACACAATGATCTGTACAAATAGTGACGCTATGGGTCATAATTGTCCAACATATCGCTATCTGACCATTTTTTCAGTAAATATTTCGGCAGAATCTCCTCTAAAAACTCAAAATGTCCCCAAATTCATCCTAAAACTAACATTTCAAAAATCACAATAATGTCAAACTTCGCCCCTAATTCTACGACATTAAATCGATCAGTCAATCCTCAAATCAGAAATCTGCCAATTACTCACTACCAAACTTCCAAGTTCACAACCCTCCAATTTCAACAAACTAAATCAACCACAAACTCTTACAATTTTCGGCTATCCCCCTTCACTACCAAAATTTCAAATCCAGTTGCATCCAATTTTTACAAAATTAACCACTCAAAGTATCCACAAATTCGGCCTTTACCCTTTTGTAAATTTGGAAATTGAAGAGCTAATGAAGAATTCAAGAACGATTTTACCAGACCGAAAATGGTGATCTTGTTGCTGGAAGAACCGGATCTGACGATGGAGGGTCTCGGCCGTGGTTTCGAGGGAGAGAATGTGGTCTCGGCCGTGGGTGTCTTTTGATCGTGGTTTGCTTTGACCGTGAGTCTTGGCCGGAGGTTGGAAGCTCGGCAATGGGTGGATCATCTGTTGGTTGAAGTGGTTCAGATGGTGGCTTGGAATCTTGGTGAAAGCTCTTCGGTGGTTCGGTTATGACTGATTTCGGCAGTGGGTGGCTCAGAATGGCTCAGTAGCTTCTCGGTCGTGGGATTGGAGGCTCGGCAGTGGCTCGGCTGTTGGTTGAGGCGGCTCGGTGAAGATGTCTCGATCGTGTGGTGGTGGTTTCGGTTGTAGTGTTTTCAGATGAACAATTTGAGAGAAAGTGGTGAAATGTTGAAGAAGGAGAAGTGAGATATGTGTGTGGTGGCTGCTGATTTTGGACCTATTACCGAACGCGTGTTGCGACGCCAAATTGCTTCTTGCGTCGCGACGCTTGATTTTTTAGGGTTAGGGTTTTGTGTTTGAGGCTATGGTGTCGCGACGCGCAGGGTTTGCTCATCGCGACGCGAGATTTTTTTTGGCAAAATCAAGTATTTCGACGAACAAATCCTCTGAGATGTGTCTCATGAGCTGACTCATTGCTCAGTCATCTTTACTGGATTAAATTTATATCCCCGTGATTTTGTCAAATTTATTTTGTGATAATCCCGCTTGCACTGGCTTGCTTTGTCCTAAAAAATTCCATTTTTAATTTTTCCTTAAAAATAACACAAAATTAAAAATAATTCTACAACATGTATACACAAAACAAAAAAATAAATAATTAAAATTATTGCATGGGTTGCCTCCCTACTAGCGCTAAATTTTTCGTCTTCAGCCAGACGTGACTAAAATCTATCTATCAAGGAGGTTTCACAGCGTCGTTTTGGATGTCCGATTAAAGACAGTCTCATGAGCGTTGCTTTTGAAGGGTCTCTTCCAACGGTAAGGTAGCAAAAAGAATTTTGTCCCATTCAGTGCTTGTGCCACCTTTTTAACCTTTATTGCTCCAGTGGTTCCTGAAAAGAAAGTAAGAAAATCAGGAGGTCTCGTATGGTGCTTGACTTGGAATGGGAGTTCCATTCTGTCAAGCTTCTGGGTGATATCTCTAAATTGTACTTCCCAAAAAAGTGATGTTTCGCCTGAATGCTTTGGATCTTCAATTTGGTCTGACAATTGCTCCTCCATTTGCTCTGTTTCTTGCTCCACCTTTTCTTCACAGATGAATTTTAAAATTTATGTATTCAATTCTTCATCTTCATATGTGAAATGCATGCTCCATAAGTGTCAATCTAAGGATGAAAAGAAATGTCAGATTTTAGGTCTTCATCTTCTGATATGACTCGAATGGATGGTTCAGGAAGATCTTCTTCAAACATCGTTGCAAAGCATGCTCCAAGATCTTCATTTTGAGGATTGAAAGTTTGATCCTCCCTCGTTGGTGCAGTTGGTACAAAGAGCTCAGCTTCTTCATCAGAATCAGAGTCTGAATAATCAAACAAAGACTTCGCTGGTTTGGGCTCTCGAACTAATACTCTGATTTTTGATACTGCTCGGCCTCCTCTTCCGCTAAAATGTTATCATGAAATGCTTGGTACTCGAAGGCTTCATCTATGTCATCTGAAAATGCTCATTGAGGTATATAGCTCTGGTTTTCTGTTAATTGTCTTGTTTGATCAGTCAGCCTCTGAATGAATTCTGATTGTCTTTGAATACTTTCAAATTGCTTCTAGCATGTTTCAAGCATTGTATCCAACTCTTCGTCTCGTTTCTTGTTCCAATCTTTGAGCATGTCAATCATCTGATCTTCTTCTGATGGTTCTGATTGTTGATGAAGATCGTAGGTAGATGGTGGATAAGATGGAAAATATGATGGTTCTTCGTACCTTGAATGATTCTGATAATTCTGCCACTCTGAAAAGTATATACATTGATTGCTCGGTGGTTACCATCACAAATCACACATCTCCCCATTTCGTTCTGATGAGCAAATGTAGTATTGCTTGATTCTGACATCCAGGGATAGTTGTTGGGCTGGACAACAGGCCTCAGAAAAATGGACTGTTACCCCAGATTTGGGGTGTATCTTCTAATAAAGCTCGTGATCTCTCAATCTCCCAATAATGTTCCATTTTTCAACCACCTGAAAACAAAAGAAAGAAATAAAAATTACAGATAAAAATAAAGAAAATTAGATACAAGTAAATTAGATAGCTTCAAAATTAATAACTCAAGAAAAATAAGTCCCCGGCGACGGCGCCAAAAACTTGACCGGCGTAAACACACACGTATAACGCAAGCGCACGTATCGTTCAAGTAGTATAAAAATATCGATCCCACGAGGACTTAATTCCTACTGTTGTTATTAATTATTGATACTATTTATTTACAGGTATCTAATTATAGGGAGAAGAGAATGATTGCTTTTGTTGGTTGAATGTGGATTTGATAAATAAAATACTTAAAGACACAAAAGATTCAAAGATCTAGGGTTGTGATTCCACACAATATTATTATAAAGATGAATTGATTCTCTTATATATGTGTAATAAATCAGTTTGCTAACCTGGAACACAAAAATATGCAAAGCCTCTGTCGATGGTCAGACGCAAATACCCAGTATAACCCAATTGAACCATATGTCTATGTCAACCAAATTACCTGGATTCATTAAGATCAAGTTCCAATTGTGGCTACCCCCGCCCGACAGGTATATGTCTATCATGTAAGGAAATATATTAAAGGGTTATCTATCCTCAAGGAAGATCGCGGGCTATTGAATCTAAGGCTGAAACCTAAAATCCCTATGTCTAGTTCATTTTAAGTTTACCACATCAATCTTATTGGTGATCAGACAACAAGAAGCATTAAGCTTAAGACTCAATAAACAAACTAAAGAATTACCCATAAAAAGAAAATCAATTATTAAGTGTGAATATTGTATTTCATCACTTCCCTAGAATAAAAATAAAATACTGGGGGTTAGAGGATCCACATTTAATATTTCTTATCTAGGAATCTTACTTAATATAATATATAAATTATTTTATGTTATGCTTTCTCAGGAATTAATAATGTTAAACATTTAAAACCAGCCATAGAGGCGGTAATCCATTTAGTCCAACTACACCAGCCATATAGGCGGTAATAATCTGTCACATAAAGACCAGCCATATAGGCGGTAAAGTAATTTATATTTAGACCGACCATATAGGCAGTAATAAAGTCTGCCATTAATTAATCTGGTTAAATTATAATTTATAAATTATAATTAAGTGAGATTTACCTAGATAATTATATTAAAGGTTTCACCTTTTACCCCAGCGGAAATTTAACTACAAAACATAAAGTAAATAAATAAAATTTTGTAATAAAAACTAAAAATAAAAATACATAATTTTAATATTACAATAATTTACAAAAAACTAGATGCTTCCTATGAAATCAGGGAAAAATCCCAAGGAAAGCACACCAAATGAGGTGCTGAAAGCCTGAATTTATAGGCAAAATTTCGGGTCAACGTCGCGACGCCAACTTCCTTCTTGCGTCGAGACGCTGGCTCTGTTGACTCGGTCCACGCATTTTGACTTTGACTGTTGACGCGGATCTCGTCGGCCCAATAAGAATTTGACACGTGGCACGCGGTATGTTCGGTCCACTGAGATGCTGACATGTGGCAGAAGGTGATTTAGATGATTCGGTCCATTCAGAAGGTGACACGTGTCACGTGGAGTGTCGACACCATAGAATCGCGACACGTGTCCAGACGTATTTTAGCATGATCAGTTCTGATGATGACACGTGTCAGGCGCACGATAGCATGGTCGGCGGACGTTAGCATCCGGGGTATTTTAGCAAATTTCTTCTGACTGGTCCACGTGTCCGGCGTGAATTAGCAGGCGGCGTACGTTAGACGTCATGACGCCGAGGGCTTCCGCGTCGCGACGCAGCCAAATTACCAAAATACCATTTTTCGTCATTTTTCACTGTTTTTGCTCCAAATTGCTTCCAATGCTTCCCAAACTTTATTTATCTGTAAAATAACAATAAAACACATCAAAACATTCACAAAACCCGAGAAACTATACAAAATATTAGGTTAAATGAGTGGGAAATAATGATATAATTACTACTCATCAACATCCAGCCAGATATACACCATATCCGGCTATATATAGACGCATCTTTTTGGTATATAGAATGAAAACCCATACGTAAATTCCGTAGCTGATTTCGAATGGATGGTAGTATGGTCTGCATTCGAGATACAATGTCTCGTACTATTAGGGTGTAGCCCTATAAAAGGATCAAATCAGTTTTAATTATTTATGTCATGTCGTGTTTGTGTACTTTTAATTATACAAAATTTATTCCAAGCATGCCTCTGCTTTTTTATTATTTGTCTATTACCCTTTGCATATTCATGTGTTTATTTTACTGTCTTAACCCAGAATAGTTATGTTATTTACCGTTAGCATATATATGATTCTGGATTCTTACCCATGATTAATATCTGACCAGTCTTCCTGCAAGTCCGGCCAGACATAGAGCTCAATATGTATGTTTGGCAAGCCCTTCCCAGGGTCAGACCGATGGCCAGTAAGGAACATCTCATGTTTCCCCTCACACATGACTCCATTACTATTATCTTGCCCTTCGAATGTTAGTTTATCATTACCCCACTACTACGATTACTATTTTTGATGTATAATTCTGTAACATAGATTATACGTCCAAAACTGTTACTTAATTATTTTCCCTATTATTTTTATTTATTTATTTGTCATTTAAACATTCTTAGATCTCGCTTTTGGTTGTTTACCATTGTCTCCATTATGTTGAGAACCTATTTATGCGTTCTTGATTTTTGCAGTATATCAGGCTAGACTCCTAATAAGTTCGGCCAGACATAAATACTATATGTATATCCGGCCAGACCTATCCGAGGTCAGGCCAATGAGATCTCCACTGTGATTTGCTTAGATATCATTTCCTCATCAATGTTGAAATATTGTAGAGACATTTACTCGTTTTATTTACTTTTCTTTTATTTCATGATTGAGTCACATGTATGCTTTTTAAATTTCTTTTGTGTGATATTGTATTATAAGATGTGGTGATACCTCATTTGAGTATAAATATTATACTAGCATCAGAAATGGATCGTTCTGAACCCAAACGGGTTTAAGGTCGAACCTTGCGAGGGGCGTAGTGCGACCTTAAATCATTTCCAGGATTTCATATTGAGCGACGACTCTGTTATTCTCCAGTTAGTCACCCCATAGGACTATTGTTGGACAATTATGACCCATAGCATCACTATTTGTACAGAACATGGCGTTGTTGTACAAATTAACTATGTGACAAAGGAAATTGCTCTTTTATCATTTGTAATTGGATTACCGGATATATAAATGATAAAAGTCCATATGATTAGTACCAGATTAATAAGATGTGAGACAATATTAATCCACTAAGGTTTAATCATTAAATATCTCTAGTCGTAGTATTATCGAGATTGGACATCGATAATGCGGAATAGACTAGTATTGCACTTGTGCGCGTTGTGGGAGCATAACGACATAGTTCTCATATATTTAAGTATTGGATACTTATGCAAGTGTGATAGGAGGTTGTGTTTACCGATGGTACGGGAACAACTTCTCTCTGGATAGACCCCTCGGAATCCCATTGGTAGTATGACTATGTGTCTATGGGAATCCGAATCAGGGTAGGTGTATTTGGTCTTAACCTGAGACTTGCATCGCTAATACTTACGACAATTAGTATACTTTGGTTTTGGTCGTCCAGGGCTTTAACAGGTTCTGTGTAGGCCTCTTCTGGGTATATTGAGAATCGTAGTGTATTGGGTGTGATGTCAAGATGGAAGTATCACTTCAGTCATATGGAGATGATGATCACGTAGGGTACCGAACTAGTACTCGTAAGTACTGCAATCATCGGGATAATATGACTAAGTCATGATTATCCGATTATAGAGACTAGTTACCAGAGATCTGATATGTGCTTCCTACGGGGCAGTAACAATTCCAGCCCCAAGCCTAGCATGTGACATTCGATACTGGATCGTAATACGCAATACTACGTATACCACGCCTGACATAGACTATATATTCCTTAAAGAATATTTCTGGAGAATTGGGTAGGCACGGTGCTTTGCTAGAAGCCAACCATGTCTTGTAAATCGGTAAGAACGTGGTACCGGGTACGCACGTGTTCGGATAATCCGACGACCGAATTTACTGCCAACATATCTCATGGGTCGCTTCCCGAAGATTCACCGATGACGTATGACTCGGACATAATTAATCTGGGATTAATTAGAAGAGAGAGAAAATTAATCTAGGATTAATTACAGAGAATTTTATCTGGGATAAAATTCAATTAAGAGAGAGAGAACGATTAATTTGGAATTAATCGATAAAATAATATATTCGATATATTAAATGAAATTAGATTTTATAACGGAATTAAAATTAGATTTTATAACGGAATTAAAATTAGATTTTAATTCGGGCGAACGAATTAATTTTGAATTAATTCGCGAGCGACTTTAATAGTAATTTTGCTAGGCATTATTATTTAATTAAATTTGATTTAATAAAGTCGCAACGGAAAATTCATTAATTTGGAATTAATGAACCCGAGCCCGGAACATGTTTGCGGGTCCACTCGAATTTCGAATTCAAGTGGGGCCCACACAAGTCACATCACCTAGTCTATCTCATACCTTTTTGTTGATGGAAGTGGTTGGGTTGTTGGTGACTTGTTTAACATACTAATGTGAAAGGTGATTGACCTTTACCTAAATTTGATTTTTGGTATATGGTTTTGATTTTTGGAAAATCATTTTACACTTCACACTTTTCACTTCTCTCCTCCTCACCACTTGGGCGTGATTCTCCCTCTCATTTTCTCACCTTTGCCGTGAGTTACAAAGAAGATAAGGAAGAGTTTTGTTGCAAATTTCATCATAAGCTAGCACTTAAAGGAGTCATACAAAGGTGTTAGGGACACTAACCCTTGAGTTTGGAATTCAAGATCAAGCTTGGAAGCTCAACATACATCAAAGGAGAAGCTTGGAGCAACTACACAAAAGGTTGGAATTTTTGTTATCTCCTATATCCACTCAACCGAACATTGTAAGTATTTTCCGCTACTTTACTTTGCGTATTCACATGATTTAATGCTTAATTGATCATAGGTTGTTCTTAGAGAACCCAACAATGGTATCAGAGCGTAAATTAAGCATGAAATATTTTAGGGTTCTTAATCTTGAATTTGGGTATTTTTGATTTGAGCATGATTTGATCAAATTGTTTGTTTGAGTATGCTTATATATTGATAACTTAGAGTTATGCATGATCAATTTGATGAAAAATTAATTGGATTAATTGTCCCCAAATTTGGAGGCTTGGCCGAATAGACTTGGAATCCTAAGCTCTTGGTGATTTTTGATTTTAAGCCATTGGATGTGTTTAAAATACATGGATAAATTGATTTATGATTTAATTGGATTGAAATCAAAATTGATAAAAAAAAATTACCATATTGCCGAGAGCTTAATAAGCATGTTGGGATTGATTTTGCTTCAATTTGTGTTGGAGATAAGTTGATTAATTAAAGCATGATTAATTAGTGTAATTGGTGTTTTGGAAATATTAATTTAACTAATTAATTATGGCTAATACACTTTAATTAAATAATTGTGATATTTGAAATATTGTGATTAAATTAATTGGGCTTAATTTGGAATTGGGCTAAAATGTTGTATTTGGGCTTAATGGGCTTGGTTTGGCCAAGTTTGGTTTAGGATAATTGGTTGGATCCAATTGGGCCTAAAACCATTTCCATAAAGTCCAAATATGATAAATAGGCCTTTAAAAATTTAATTGGGCCTAATGGGCCAAAATTAATTTTATGGCAAATGGTGATTCCTTATTGGGCTTTGGTTGCCAAAGTCCATGCCTTATGAATTAATTAAAAGCCCATTAGACTTTAATTAAAATTGACATTGGATATTAATTGAGCTTTGAGACCCATCAAGATTAGATTTGGAATCTAAGTCATAAAGGCACATCAAAAGTGTAATTATTTAATTTGGAATTAAATAAAGAATTAATATTGAATACAAATTAAATTGGATTTAATATTGTAGTTTGATATAATTCAAGAATTCGTACTTTGAGTACTTATTCTTAAACGAGTTGGACTCGCGCAAATCAAAACATTGTTTGAACATTGGACGGTCATTAATTAAAGATTAATTAATTGGATTAGATTGATTGATAACATGCTTTGTGTGAATACATGGATGTGATGTATGAATAATGTATATCAGATGGATATTATATGGGGTGAGGGAAATTTTGGAAATTGTTGTAATAAATTTAGAATTTATTAAATTGGACCTGCGTGTCCAGCCTTTATCTCTCGACTCTTTGTAATTCTCTTCTCACCTATTCCCCTCAATGTAAATGAGGTTTCTTTAGAAGTGTTATGTAATTGGGTAGAAGTGAGAATAGTGCTAGCCGGGAGAGGAAAGAGAGTGATTTGTTCTAGGAATAATTGTGAGATATCCATCTGCATATCATTATTAATTTATTTACCGCGCCTTATTATGCTTTTAGAATGCATGCTTAAGGGTGTATGATGAGACCTAATCAAAGATAATTAATTGGTTGCCAATTACGCGAAAAACCCTCAACAAATATTAAGTGTTTTCCTTCCATTGAGTGATTCTCTCTCAAGATCCAAGATTGGCACTGGTTTGTTGGCCAAAGTCAAGACCTTTGTCATTCGCGGATGTGTTTGAATCATTAAGGCTTTGTTCCATATCGCATGTCTTGTCCAAGTTGTGATTTGTTGGCCAATGTCAAGATCACTTCTTGTCCATCGACATCGATTACGAAGCTTTCCAAAGTCAATGGGTCCCGCTTAACTGAAATCATTAAGCTTGTTGTGCCAAAGCCAAGGCTTAGTTGATTCAGAGGAAAAAGGTTAGGGAATATATTGGATATATTGGTATATATTGATATATGTTTCGGACTTGGATGTCCACCTACTGGATCTAGGAATTGGATGAGATCCAATTGATCTTAGAGATCTACCTAGTTAAATATCATACAATTTGTTGGCCAAAGTCAAGATTGTGTGTTATTTAACGCGATCCTAGCCTACTAGGAAACTAGGTTTCCCGAGTACTCCACAGAGGGTTAGAGGCTCGCCGAAAAATAGTGGGAGGCAAGTATTAAATTTGCAATTTCGTTTAGATACTTGCAATACGCGCTCATTTCAATTTTTCGTCATTAAAAGTTTTAAAAATATTAGTTGGACTAATATTTAATTATTGTTTTAATTGAACAGTTGGACTGTATTCAAACTACTTCATTTGTAGTTGATTATATAATTGGATTATAGTAATCAATATATTTGAATTTAAACCAATCAAATAATAGTTGATTATATAGTTAGACTATAGTAATCATTATATTTGATTGTACCTGAAATCATTGATTGGATATTTGGACTTTTGGAATTAAGATAACTGAAAGATTAGCGTTTAAAACATAATCCTGGGTGAAAATGTCTTTAAACGACTTCAATTTTCAGATTGGGAATAAAACCTCAGGATAGTCCTGGGAACTGAGAAGTTATTCTATTTGATAGAGAAACATCTCGGGCCTGAGCACGGAGTTGAGCAAATAGTGGAGCATGAGTTTTGGAAGACTCATGGTGATGATAACTTTATGCTCAATCCTTTATGTTTAATGCAATGACACTTTAATTTTTTCATCAAAACTAAGGATTAGATCCTTATACTATGATGTTGAAATTAAAGATCTTCATAGATCTAATCTTAGATCTTAGAAGTATGAATTGCAAAAGAAGCTCTTTCGCTCGCGTATGTCAGAGGGTACATCTGTCGAGCACTAGATGTCGTAGATGATTGCTGACATCGATCAGCTAGGTTAGCTGGGCATTACCTACGTGGCTGAGACTACCAAAGATTTGATCTTATAGTCTCTACCCGAAAGCTGGGGCAGGTTCATTATGAACCAAAAGTAAACTCTTGGAGAGTTGATGGCTATGCTCAAGGAGGCAGAGCCAGAGCTTCTAAAAGGGGCAAAGGCAAAATCATCACAGTCTTCTAGGAAGACAAAGACATATCCCAAGATGTCTACCTAAAATGTGGCAAACGGAGTCACTGGAAGCGTGATTGCCGTATGGACAAGGCAGACATGAAGGAAGTGAAGGCGGAGCAAGGCTCCGGCTTCAAGTATGTTTGTCATAAACATGTTCACTACTAGTTTCAAAATTGGATTTTTGATACTAGATGTGGTACATAAATATGTTTTGATGTGCAGGATCTGCTGATTAGCAGAAGACTAACTTCATTTGAGATATACCTGTGAGTCAAAAACGGGACGTGAGTCGCTGTTTTAACCGTAGAAACCTAATTTTAGGAACTACCTTTGGACATGTACTTAAATTAGGAAACTGTTATAATGTACCTAGTTTGACTAGAAACATTATCTCTATATCTAGTATAACTCGTTGCGGGTATACCTTTATATTCTAGAACACTAAGTGTTTTGTTTATATAGATGATATCGAGATAAACACATTAGATGTGAATAACAGTATTTATATTTAGAATATAAATTAATCTCATACATATAACATGACAAACAAATAGCTCAAACTGAATTAATCAGATTAGACTTATTTGTGGCATTGTTGTCTGGGACATATTAACAAGACTCGTATATCCACACTTTCGAAGAGTAGGTACTATGATGGATTTGATTCTAATTCAAATGATGTCTACGAATCTAGTTTATTGGGCAAAGTACCTAAAATACCTTTTACTTGGTAAAAGTGCAAATGCCACCGATCTGTTAGCCCTCGATCTAATGACGTTAGTGGGCCCATGTCTAGCTAGGCTAGAGGTGGATGTGAATACTTCATAACCTTTACGGATGTAGCATCGCGTTATGGTTATGTGTTTCTTGTGAAACATAAATCGGAAACTTTTGATAAATTCAAAGAGTTTCGACACGAAGTAGACAAACAGACTGGCTAAAGTATTAAACAGTCACGGTTAGACCGTGGTGGAAAATACTTAAGCAATAAGTTTCTAGACTATTTGAAAGAGTATGGTATTCTTTCATAGTGGACTTCTATCGGAACACCTCAATTTGATGGTGTGTCCGAATAGAGAAACCGAACTTTGTTGGACATGGTAAGGTTGATGATGAGTCGCTCTGAGCTACCAATTTCCTTCTGAGGATACACATTAAACAATGCAATACTTATTTTGAATAAGGTTCCATGAAAAATTTGTTAGACAGACTTCATATTAGATATGAACAGGAAAGAAACTAGGTTTCTCATTCCGGAAGATTCGGGAATGCTAGACATATATTTGGATGATACCAAACTAGAACCCAAAATCGGATAAGTGCCTATTTGCAGGTTGTCCTAGGGAAACAAAAGTATAATACTTATACAACTCACAAGAGAACAATATAATTGTTGCTCTCCATGCGGTTTTCCTAAGAGGAATACCTATATGCAGTGGTAAGTGAGAGGAAAGTAAAACTCGATGAAAATCAGAGTAATACTGTTCCAGACACCGATTCTTTAACGGAACACAAACAGTTCATCAGGGATGAAACTGTACCACAATCTTCAAATACACAAGAACCGCGCAAGTCGGAGAGAGTCAGAAAATAACCTGGGAGGTATGAGTTTCTGATCTCACTTCGTAAAGATGTCAACCTTATTGAAGAACACGTACCGGCTACGTATGAGGAAGTGATACAAGGTATCGACTCCCTATTATGGTAAAGTGCCATGATGTCCGAAATGGATTCCATGTATACCAACCAAGTTTGGATACTGATTGATGTACCGGAAGGCATTGTGTCTATTGGTACTATATGAGTCTTCAAGGAAGATATACATGGATGACAACATACAAACGTACAAAGCTAGGCTTGTGGCGAAAGGGTATTGTCATCAACATGTTGTTGATTATGACGAAACATTTTATCTGTTGCCATGATTAAATCCATTTGGATAATGCTTGCTAATGTTGCATGTTTCATTTATGAAATATGGTAGCTGAACGTCAAAACCGATTTCCTTAAATGGAAACTTTTTGGAGGATGTTTATCAACATCCTGACGGTTTTGTCGTACCGAAACATACAAACAAGGTTTGCAAGTTAAATCGATCCATTTATGGATTGAAGCAAGCATTGCTTTCTTGGAACCAACGTTTTGATAAGATCATAATGGTTTACGATTTCATTCAAAACGAAGATAATTCTTGTGTATATAAGAATGTTAGTGGGAGCGCACTGACAATGATTGTCCTATATAATGATGACATATCATTTCTTGGAAATGATATTCCCATAAAACAATCGGTGAAAGCTTGGCTTTCATGAAAATTCTCCATATAATACTTGGGAGAGGCAACCTTTATTCTAGGATCTACTGGATAGATCAAAAAGTTGTTGCCACTCTCCGAGAACTCGTACATTTTGAAATACATGTGACCTGGTGTCTCATATGCTTTGAGCATTTAGAGTCACAATCGGGCCGATCCAGGTGATGGTCACTGGATTGATGTTAAAAACATCTTTAAGTATCTTAGATGAACTAAGGATGCTTTCTTAAGCTATGGAGAAGGAGAACTTGAAGTGACTAGGTTTACTGTTGCAAGTTTCCTAACCGACAAAAACGACTATAAGTCGTAATAAGGGTACTATATAGTTTGAATAACGGAACAGTGAGCTGGAAATCTTCCAAGCAAGATATTGTTGCCGAATAAACAACAAAAGCGAAATATTACTGCAGCTGAGGCAGCAAGAGAAGCAATTTTGGATCTGTAAAATTCATAATTAGATTATGAGTAGTTCTGTTAGCAGCTGAGCTAGGCTACAACACAGGCTAAAGAATTAATGGTCTCATCAACGATCCAAGTATATACTTCAACTATTTCATCTGATTCGTCGGATCATACATCGTGGCGATGTGATGATCGAATAAATAGCATCAGATGATAACCTTGCAAATCTGCTGACGAAAGCTGTTTCTCAGCAGTTGTTTGAGCGACCCGTACGTAGTTCAGGTGTAGGACACTTGAGTGATTGGCTATAGGCCAAGTGGGAGATTGTTGGACAATTATGACCAATAACATCACTATTTGTACAGAACATGGTGTTGTTGTACAAATTAACTATGTGACAAAGGAAATTGCTCTTTTATCATTTGTAATTGGATTACCGGGATATATAAATGATAAAAGTCCATATGATTAGTACCAGATTAATAAGATATGAGACAGTATTAATCCACTAAGGTTTAATCATTAAATATCCCTAGTCGTAGTATTATCGAGACTGGACATCGATAATGCGGAATAGACTAGTATTGCACTTGTGCGCGTTGTGGGAGCATAACATCATAGTTCTCATATATTTAAGTATTGGATACTTATGCAAGTGTAATAGGAGGTTGTGTTTACCGATGGTACGGAAACAGCTTCGCTCTGGATAGACCCCTCGGAATTCCATTGGTAGTATGACTATGTGTCTATGGAAGTCCGAATCAGGGTAGGTGTATTTGGTCTTAACCTGAGACTTGCATCGCTAATACTTGCGACAATCAGTATACTTTGGTTTTGGTGGTCGTCCAGGGCTTTAACAGGTTCTGTGTACGCCTCATCTGGGTATATTGAGAATCGTAGTGTATTGGGTGTGATGTCAAGATGGAAGTATCACTTCAGTCATATGGAGATGATGATCACGTAGGATACGGAACTAGTACTCTTATATGCTGCAGCTATCGATTTAATATGACTAGGTCATGTTTATCCGATTATAGAGACTAGTTACCAGAGATCCGATATGTGCTTCGTACGGGGCAGACATAATTCCAGCCCCAGCCCAGGCCTAGCATGTGACATCTGATACTGGATCGCAATACGCAATACTATGTATACTACGCCTGATATAGATTATATATTCCTTAAATAATATTTCAGGAGAATTGGGAAGCACGGTGTTTTGCTAGAAGCCAACCATGTCTTGTAAATCGGTAAGAATGTGGTATCGGGTACGCACGTGTTCGGATAATCCGACGATCGAATTTACTGCCAACATATCCAAGGATCTCATGGGTCGCTTCCCGAAGATTCACCGATGACGTATGACTCGGACATAATTAATCTGGGATTAATTAGAAGAGAGAGAAAATTAATTTATGATTAATTACGGAGAATTTTATCTGGAATAAAATTCAATTAAGAGAGAGTGAAAGATTAATTTGGAATTAATCGATAAAATAATATATTCGATATATTAAATGAAATTAGATTTCATAACGGAATTAAAATTAGATTTTAATTCGAGCGAATCAATTAATTTAGAATTAATTCGCAAGCGACTTTAATAGTAATTTTGCTAGGCATTATTATTTAATTAAATTTGATTTAATAAAGTCGCAACGGAAAATTCATTAATTTGGAATTAACGAACCCGAGCCCGGAACGTGTTTGCGGGTCCACTCGAATTTTGAATTCAAGTGGGGCCCACACAAGTCACATCACCTAGTCTATCTCATCACCTTTTTGGTTGATGGAAGTGGTTGGGTTGTTGGTGACTTGTTTAACACACTAATGTGAAAGGTGATTGACCTTTACCTAAATTTGATTTTTGGTATATGGTTTTGATTTTTGGAAAATCATTTTACACTTCACACTTTTCACTTCTCTCCTCATCACCACTTGGGCGTGACTCTCCCTCTCATTTTCTCACCATTGCCGTGAGTTACAAAGAAGATAAGGAAGAGTTTTGTTGCAAAATTCATCCTAAGCTAGCACTTAAAGGAGTCATACAAAGGTGTTAGAGACACTAACCCTTGAGTTTGTAATTCAAGATCAAGCTTGGAAGCTCAACATACATCAAAGGAGAAGCTTGGAGCAACTACACAAAAGGTTGGAAATTTTTGTTATCTCCTACATCCACTCAACCGAGCATTGTAAGTATTTTCCGCTACTTTACTTTGCGTATTCACATGATTTAATGCTTAATTGATCCTAGGTTGTTCTTAGAGAACCCAACAACTATCCATACTCTCTACGGGCTGCAAGCCCAACAATGTAATGGTCGCAGACGTCATTGGCATAACAAGAAATCACTTCGCTCCTACACTGCTGCCATCCCTATGATGAATACTGAATGACTCACCAAAGATTCCTAATAGATGGTACACCAGTGTCAATAGGAATATTCTCAAGTCGAGTTGCATAATGATTATTTGACTTGAGATATCACGGTGGATATATGAGTTATCCGCCACACTTTAATGACAGTCACGTCACCGACCTATTTAGGTCAAACTTTCATCTATTCGTTGGGTGTGGATTGATGCTCAAGATATTCAATGAGTACCAAGATAAGATCTGTATGTCCTATGTACAGGGCTTATGTATTCTTCACGTGTTTGCGATCCGTTAAATCCATAGCCGTGGTATGCTGTGGAAACGAGTTCCAAGACATAAGTATCCTTCACGTGTTTGCGATATGTGTATTTATATTTAATACATAATTAGATTAGATACACATTAATTGACAAATTACATGTTGACACATGTAAAATAAATAATTATTAAGTTCATAAATGTAATGGATTATTATTATTATTATTATTATTATTATTATTATTATTATTATTATTATTATTATTATTATTTTATTATTATTATATTGCATGTGTAAAATGGCTCTATTATTTAATAAATATCAAATGTAATATATGATAAATAATTTTTTCATGTGTATTGTCTTTTTATCAAGCATTTAAATTTTATTAAAATGAAAATAAAAATAAATGAATGACCATAATCCCCCTAAATTCACGCCCAACCTAGTATTTAAAAGCTTGGATTTTTCATTTGCAAAGGTTACAAAAAACCTAGCCTCTTAATATCATCCAAAAGCAATCCAAACATTTTAGAGAAAGGAAAATCCAACAAAGGCAAGGATTTGAAGAATATTGAAGATTAAAGATAATCTTTTACTATTCTTTGGATTAGAAAATTATTCTAGTTGTGTTTGTGGATTTCTTGTGATGTAGAGATTCTTACAAATTTTATAGAGATTCTTTTCACTTTAAAATTTGGGACTTTGTATTTTCGTTGATGGATTTAAGAGCTAGATGCATGTGTGAAGTGATATTATAATGTAATATTAGCTTAATATTGTCATATGATGATTTGTTGTCATTGTAGAGTGTTATGACCACTCTTGCGATATCTTGGGTGCTTCATGTATAGTAACTTTGATTGGTGATGAATTAATTTGATTAATCTTGTCAAAATTAGATTTTTGGCATGAAAAATCAAATTATTTTTCTGTACTGTTCAGGTTTAAAAAACAGAATTTTTGTGAGTAAAAAAATGATGTTTGGATGTATTGGATGTGTGTTGGAGTAATTTATAGAAACTGTTTTGAGGCGAAAATGCACGGAAACAACGAAACCGACTTTACCAAGTGAAAAATAATATTACCGGGTGGAAAATGGTGTTAACGGGTGTGGACTGAACAAACATTGAATTGGTCATTTGATCAGCCCACGGACTGGCTGGACATTGTGGGTTTGACCGGGACAGTCCCGATGGGGTCCCAGTTGATTGGTTCGGTCGAAAACACGTTTTACATGGTTTTGTAGAAAATCATTTTCGTAAAAGTTTCGTTATGTTTTCTTAATTTATTATGTTAGTATTTGATAACGAAAAATATGTTTACTGAAATACGAATCAATTATTGGTATACGATACCAAATGATTTATTCAGTAAATTAAAAATTTTAAAATTACGATTTCGCTTAAACCGCTTTTCCGTAACAAAAACTTCAACATCATGATCATAACTATTTTAAACTAAATAAAATAATTTGCATTATCTATTTAACCTCAGTACTAGACTCCTTTCATTCCACCTCAATAATAATGAAAACCAAACACAACTCTTGGATGATTTGATCTAATATCATGAAGTTTCTGATGGAGGTCATATAATGATTCGTGAAAGGTCAATGTTTTTAGTTACAGACCGGGGATCGAATTGGTGATGTAAAAGGTTCAATGAGTCATTGGTTCGACCCGTTGAAACGTGTTTAAAAAATCGATAAACCCGGTCTACGTAATAAATAATTTTATTTAATTTAAAATTTAAAATACAAAAAAAAATAAACCGGTTCAGACCAATTTTGACCGGTTTTGGCTGGCTTTGATCGAATTTTTTATTAGACCAGTTTTTGACATTTGACCGGACTAGACACATGGCCGGTTCTCGATTCGACCGGTCGAACCGGCCGGTCCGGTTTTGAAAACTATGATTCCGACCTAACTTTTTATTCAAGCCGATAACTGAAATTTTTATTCTGGACAAAACTGAAAGGTCAAGAACTCGAATCTTATAGTGTTTTATTAGACAACTGTTATATTATTAGTCATAGATATGGTAATCAGTTGGGACAAACCCTGATTATGGATTCAGCATCGAAATATGAATTTAAATGAAAAATCTTTCCGGATTTGGATTTGCAAGTGATTAGGGATGAAAACCCTTTCGAATCCCAACCCAATTTTTATTCGAAAAGAAAAATCATCTCGAATCCTGATACAATCTTATATTCGTTATTTTTGAATCCTATATCAAACAATACAAGATCTTGAATCCCAATATAAATTTGAAATCATAAAAAGCTGAAAGTAGTATAAAATTGAATTGCAATTGCTTTCTTTACATGGATCTCTTCTAATGGTATCAAAAGAAAAGATCCCGTAACTCTATACCTGAGACACGATGTTGGAGACAACATTTCTAAATCTAACAGTGATAAAATCATAACACAACAAAAAGCCAACTCATTAACTACCTGCCCCATCCCAAGACAAAAACCAAAACCCCCACATGTCGTTCCATTTAGTAAAAAATCAGTTCCTGCAACAAATCAGTTCGATCACATGCATTCTGTCCTAAGCTGTAAAAAAAAAATGTTTTGATGCTAATACACAGAACAAGATACCTTGAAAGAAAATATTTTGTTCACAACGTAACCCACAAGTCCAGCAGCCTCCAAGGAAAGCAAAAGTAAATTCACCTGGTAAGGTATCATCAGATTATCTTTTGACATTTTATTGGTACATGTTTGTTAGATCTATAATTTTTCTTTTAATGTTTTTGTTTTTGTTTTTTCCTTTTCAGGGATGGTTTCAAAAACAGCTGTGGTGTTGCTGATTGGACTTCTGGGAATGGTTTATCAGGCAACACAGCTACCACCACCATCACAGAGTGATCCTTCAGGTGGGTTTGTTGCCGATGTTGATGATGGTCCTCGTGATTCAGCAAGAATCAAGCTAAGTGATGGAAGGTATTTGGCTTATAGGGAAAAAGGGGTGCCCAAGAATGAATCTAACTACAGGATTGTAATTGTTCATGGGTTTGGAAGCTCCAAAGAAATGAATTTTCCTGCATCCCAAGTACTAACTCTAAACTCTTTCCTCTCAAATCTTTATATTGCAATTTTGTAGGAACAAATTGTGATATGAGTCAATAGTTAGTCAATTGAATGAAGATTACAAGAATTTGTTTGAATTGATTGAATTTTCAAAGAAAACATATGGGAAGCCTAGAATGGTCCATGTTATCAAGATTATTATGTTATCTCTGTAGGGCCATTGTATTTTCATTTTGACATAGCAGCAGTGTTTTGTTATTTATGATATTAAGGGTATGTTTGGAATTGAGATGTGATTTTTAATTCTGCTGTCGTGGTGATAAAACCACTAGATATGTAATATAAGTAAGAGGGTAGTGGTAAACATTAGCTGTCAAGTAAAAGTGAATGTTTATCGAACACTTAAGTAGAAAGACAACAGTCCCAAACATTGCCTAAGTATATTTTGATTTACTTTATCAAGTAATGAGTATAATATAAACATTCACATATTGAAACAAAGAAGAAAGCGGTAACAACAGTTTGAATTTTGGAAAATGTCAAGTAGTGCATTCACAGTGCTTAGTTTTCAGGAACTAATAGAAGACTTGGGGGTATATTTTGTGATATATGATCGAGCCGGTTATGGACAAAGTGATCCAAACCCATGGCGGACAGTCAAGAGCGAAGCACATGACATTGTTGAACTTGCTGATCAGTTACAACTTGGATCCAAATTTTATGTGATTGGAGTCTCAGTGGGGTCATATCCCACCTGGAGTTGCCTCAAATATATGCCACACAGGCAAAAACACTCAAGACTCATAGCTAACAGTTTTATATGGACATTTTGTGATTAATTTTGATGCTTACCTCAAAAACATTTGTGCAGGCTAGCTGGTGTTGCTCTTATAGTCCCAACTATCAATTACCAATGGCCTTCTCTTCCTGAGAGTCTGCTAAGAATGGACTACAGGAGAAGGCTTGTTCTGTGGTCTCTATGGATAGCAAAATACGTTCCAGGACTATTATACTGGTGGGTTACTCAAAACTTTGTCCCGTCTACTTCGGTCCTGGAAAGAAATTCAGTGTACTTCAACGACAGAGACATCGAAGTCTTGAAGATGACCAAAGGATTCCCTATGCTCACAAAGGTAACCACATACGCTAACATAAAAACAGGCAAATAATTCAAGTTTTATTCTAATGTAACTCCTGTCTAACGGAAATGTTTCTACTGACAGGATAAATTAAAAGAACGAAGTGTTTTTGATACTCTTCGTGATGATTTTGTGGCGGCTTTTGGCGATTGGGACTTTGATCCATTGAGGCTAAGTAACCCATTTCCTCATAATGAAAGCACCGTTCACATATGGCAAGGTTATGAAGATAAGGTTGTGCCATTTCAACTTCAAAGATTCATTTCAAGAAAACTTAGCTGGATTAAATATCATGAAGTTCCTGATGGTGGACATTTGATTGTGCATTATAATGGTTTGTGTGATTATTTTTTAAAATCACTATTGGTTGGAGAAGCGTCCATAGTATTTAGGCCAAATACGGTATAACTTTACCTTGAATCTATGGCATATTCTTTTCATCATTCAAGATGTTGATAATGTAAGTAGATTGGGTTTTAAAGGGTGAAAATTGTGTGCTGCATTAGTTTGTTATTTGAAACAATGAAGTTTTAAGTGAAAATAGTCCATTCTTTCATCTGCTTTGTTTTTCGGTTCCATAGGGAATTGCAGGACTTTGGGAAACTTTCAATACTGAATCATGTCTTTCAATAATTTTGAAAATAGAGTTACTAAAGGCGTCTTTGGAGTGAGTGGTTGTGCTTTCAAACCAGCACCACTGTAAATTTGAATCACTAGCTGTTGAATATATAAGTAGATGGGTGATTGATAAATATCCACTGTAAATTTGAATCACTAGTACCTGCTGTAAGTAAAGTATCTCTACCAAATATTTTAGTTGTTATGTTTTCAAAATTAAATAGAAATACTTGTAAACCCATTTTTGTAAGGATCACTTTTTTTTTACCTTAATTTATAAATATAATTGAGTGCTTTTTGAGATGATGAGTTGTTGACATATCTTTTTTTTTTTTTTAATAGTTTAACATTTTCATAAAAATTACTTTTATATTTCTCTGTGAAATTGTTACAAGCAAAGGAGAAAATAAACTATGAAAAACACTTAGAATAAACACTTTGTAATAAGCTGCAAGTTTTGTTATTTTATGAATAAACATACAATAATTACTCTTTATTTATAAGGACATATTGAAGTGAGATTATAATCCTTAAATAATGTGAGTAAAGACTAAAGTGGGGACCATATAAACTCATATTTATAACATTCTTCATTGGGCCTTATCACTTTCATTTTATACAATTTGTTTGACCTTTGATTATGTATTATATTGTTTTATTAAAACCTTAATAGTAAAATCCAATAGGACAAAACTTGGTCAAAGAAAAAAGAGTATAATGCATTTATATATAAGTATAGTTATTCACTTCAATGAATATAGTAACATCCTGCTAGAGGCAGGACGCTGCTGGTACGAGACGGGAATAACCCGTCTCCCTGAGCCTCAAGTCTAACGAAAAACGGATATGATGTACCCTAAAATCGGACAACTTGGAACATAGTCCAGCATTGAAACGCGACTTGTAATAGCCAACAAATATATAAAAGAACCTCTGGTTCAACTCAAAACAAATCAAGTACACATAATCAACATTCAGGGCTCCGTGCCCAACACTATACATACAAACTGGGATTTTATTCACATACATATAATAGCGTACATTGCAGGATACCAAACATAACCAACATAATTCCTAAACTCCTATGACATTCTCCAGGACTCTAGAGTGGGTGACTGCAACTTGGGTGATCCATTGTCTCGAGCATAAGCATCCAAAGCTTGATGGCTGACCGATTAGGTTGTCAACCTGCAAAACTAGCAAACTAATGTGGTGTGAGTTATAAAACTCGGTAAGTAATCACACACATCACAAAAAGCAAGAATGAATTCCAAAAATAATATACACACACACACAAAGTTGTTTGTCATAAAACCTTTAAACTACGTATATTCTTTACAATCTTTAAATTCAAAGTCTTTCGAAAACACTTACATATACTGACCCAAAAACTGAATTCATGAGGCGTACCTAATATGAATCATAAGTTTTTTACGTAAAATTCTTCGAACGTTCAAAATCCCAAATCGCATACAAACATATAAAACTCAGAAACATAACTTATAAAAGTCTCCAAATCTTCTACATAACAAACGTACCACAATCGTCAATAGCAAACTAAATAAGGATATACTAATATATATCAGAAATACACAAGAGAATCATCCAAAAAACACTTACACAAACTGTATACTGACGCAATTAAACGAAGCTCGTATGAGACTCATGACCTATTTTAGAATATGTATGAGATGAATTCCATCCAAACAGATGTCCTAACCCAAAACTACCAACCAAACTAATCACACATATAACCAATACGAATATCACAAAGTCAGTCTCATCCATCAAAAGGAACAAAAAAACATAAAGCGATTTTTGTATTGTCAAGTGGCATTCATTATCAGAAATGAATACATATTAGGGATTCCTTACAGACAGTCGCGTTCATTATCAGAAATGAAAAATCTAATACAGATTCTTTATCGGCAATCACATTTTATATCCAATATGGTAATCACATTGCAAATTTACATACAATCGGCCTCATTCACCATCAGAAACATGAATCACAATACAAACTCATACAGTCAACTCATACATAATCATAAACCAGAACACAAGGTAATCATTTTTAAAATCCAAGTTATACAAAAATAAATCTTTCCAAAATCAAAAGTATCCAAAACCAAAATCATCAAAACTAATTAGACGTCCATCTTCCGAATCATGCGCC
>SKCR01050512.1:0-39006 GCA_019454045.1 Zanthoxylum bungeanum
TATCTGTCTTTTGCTAAGTTTGCCTTTGGTCCCCCATAACCAACAAATTCACTATTGAAGGAGGATTAGTCTCGGGAGGTGATATTCCCATATTATCCTGAGACAAAAATCCACCGTCAACAGTTGGCGCCCCAAAGTAAGCAATTTTCTTTGAGGTGGAGAATCATTCTGAATAGAGTCAGCATCTCCAATAAACCGAGGATATGAAGATAGAAACAGAAGACTTAGTTGATGGCAAAGACAATTTCTCGGTGATTTCTGGAGCGACCACCAGCAATGCGATCAGCACACCATCTTTTTTTATAGTTCCCGGCATCAACTCACAAACTCGTTGTTACCGAGAACTAGGGGACAGATGTTGATGGTGTTTTTCGGGCACTATGTTATTTAAACAACACGACAGGGGTAAAAAGGGTAAATTCCCTTGTTGATCGAGACCGACCACTTTGGTTCAGATGACCGAGCACTATAAGGCCGGCAGAAACACTCTCAGTTCAAAGGACTATCATGACCGACCACATGAAGACCGAGCACATGACGAGGCGTGCTCAGGAAGATAAATCATCCTATTCCTACAGAAAATGAATAAGTTGTCCTACTTTAATGGGGTAAAGTAGTAAGTTAATATCCTAATAGGATAAAGGGAGTAAATGTAGTTTTGATTAGGAATCCTTATGGGAAACGAAATTATTTCAACTAGGAAATTCTTGTACAAGTAGGAATATGATTTCTACACTATTATAAATAGGAGGGTAGAGCATAGGTAAAAAAAAACAAGTAAAAAAGATCAAAAAATAATAAGGGATCTGAATCTTCAAGCTCTGACTTGTAGAAAACAAAAAGAGATCCGAGAAGCATATTTCAGTAATAAAAAGTATCATCCTGTTTGTGCCCGTGGACGTAGGTCGGACCAAGATCCGCCGAACCACGTTAAATCTCTTTGTCGATTGGTGCATTTATCTGTCTTTTGCTAAGTTTGCATTTGGTCCCCCATAACCAAACAAATTCACTATTGAGGGAGGATTATCTCGGAGGTGATATTCACATATTATCCTGAGACCAAAATCCACCGTCAACAGTTGGCGCCGTCTGTGGGGAACTCAACAAAAAGCAGCTCGCGTAGTAAGACGATGGCAGAAGATGGAAATCACCGATCGTCAGGGATTTCACCAGATAGTTCGGGAAATCCAGGATAAAGGTCTGTTGGCCGAGCCTAATTTGAGGAGGTTCCCGATTGAGGAGGGAAATAGTAGGGCATACTGTATCTACCATAACGTAAGGGGACATGCCACGAATGGGTGCAGAGACCTGCGGGAGCAGGTGGAAGACTTGGTGAAAGAAGGCTATCTCAGTGTGTACATGGACCATTCGATTTTTTAGGTCGACCAAGTTGATAGCGGAAGTCATCCGGTCGAATGCGTAGAAAGCTGAGATGAAGAGAGAATGTATTAAGAAGAGCCTTGCTTGTAGTGACCAGTGTAGAGTTGCAAGAAAGGCAACAGATCCCAAAAGGTGAGTAAACCTCTTCTCAATTAGGTTGACATTTGATTATGCTTGTTTGTTATGGCTCACAAAATGGTTTTGATATATGTTTTACGGCTCGGGTCTGCTCTTGTACCGCCGAGTCCGTTTTGTTGATATATGTTTTACGGATCGGGTCTGCTCTTGTACCGCCGAGTCCGTTTTGTTGATATATGTTTTACGGCTCGGGGCTGCTCTTGTACCGCCGAGTCCGTTTTGTTGATATATGTTTATTTCCGGCTCGGGTCTGCTCTTGTACCGCCGAGACCGATGTTTCTTTCCGACTCGGGTCTGCTCTTGTACCGCCGAGATCGATGTTTCTTTCCGGCTCGGGTCTGCTCTTGTACCGCCGAGACCGATGTTTCTTTCCGGCTCGGGTCTGCTCTTGTACCGCCGAGACCAATGTTTCGACTCGGGTCTGCTCTTGTACCGCCGAGATCGATGTTTCTTTCCGGCTCGGGTCTGCTCTTGTACCGCCGAGACCGATGTTTCTTTCCGGCTCGGGTCTGCTCTTGTACCGCCGAGATCGATGTTTCTTTCCGGCTCGGGTCTGCTCTTGTACCGCCGAGACCGATGTTTCTTTCCGACTCGGGTCTGCTCTTGTACCGCCGAGATCGATGTTTCTTTCCGGCTCGGGTCTGCTCTTGTACCGCCGAGACCGATGTTCTTTCCAACTCGGTCTGCTCTTATACCACCGAGATCGATGTTTCTTCCTGGCTCGGGTCTGCTCTTGTACCGCCGAGGCCAATGTTTATTCAGCTCGGGTCTGCTCTTGTACCGCCGAGGCCGTTTGGTTATTTGGCTCGGGGCTGGATTCGTTCCGCCGAGGCCGCTTGGTTATTCGGCTCGGGGCTGGATTTCGTTCCGCAAAGGCCACTTGTTTATTCGGCTCGGGGCTGGATTTCGTTCCGCCGAGACCGCTTGGATTACCTGGCTCGGGGCTGGATTTCATTCCGCCGAGGCCACTTGTTATTCGGCTCGGGGCTGGATTTCGTTCCGCCGAGACCGCTTGGATTACCTGGCTCGGGGCTGGATTCGTTCCGCCAAGGCCACTTGGATTACCTGGCTCGGGGCTGGATTCGTTCCGCCAAGGCCGCTTGGATTACCTGGCTCGGGGCTGGATTCGTTCCGCCAAGGCCGCTTGGATTACCTGGCTCGGGGCTGGATTCGTTCCGCCAAGGCCACTTGGATTATTCGGCTCGGGGCTGGATTCGTTCCGCCGATGCCACTTGTTTATTCGGCTCGGGGCTGGATTCGTTCCGCCGAGGTCACTTGGTTTCTCTCAGCTCGGGGTCGGGTCGTGTCCCACCGAGTCCGTCCTTTTGGTCTGGGGACGTAACATTCCCCCAGGGCCAAGTGTTCATCTCAGCTCGGGGTCGGGTTACGTCCCACCGAGTCCGTCCTTTTGGTCTGGGGACGTAACATTCCCCCAGGGCCAAGTGTTCATCTCAGCTCGGGGTCGGGTTACGTCCCACCGAGTCCGTCCTTTTGGTCTGGGGACGTAACATTCCCCCAGGACCAAGTGTTCATCTCAGCTCGGGGTCGGGTCGTGTCCCACCGAGTCCGTCCTTTTGATCTGGGGACGTAACATTCCCCCAGGGCCAAGTGTTCATCTCAGCTCGGGGTCGGGTTACGTCCCACCGAGTCCGTCCTTTTGGTCTGGGGACGTAACATTCCCCCAGGGCCAAATGTTCATCTCATCTTGGGGTCGGGTTACGTCCCACCGAGTCCGTCCTTTTGGCCTGGGGACGTGACATCCCCCCAGGGCCAGGTGTTCTTCTCAGCTCGGGGTCGGGTCATGTCCACCGAGTCAGTCCGTTCGTTCCGCCAAGGCCGCTTGGATTACCTGGCTCGGGGCTGGATTCGTTCCGCCAAGGCCGCTTGGATTACCTGGCTCGGGGCTGGATTCGTTCCGCCAGGCCGCTTGGATTACCTGGCTCGGGGCTGGATTCGTTCCGCCAAGGCCACTTGGATTATTCGGCTCGGGGCTGGATTCGTTCCGCCGATGCCACTTGTTTATTCGGCTCGGGGCTGGATTCGTTCCGCCGAGGTCACTTGGTTTCTCTCAGCTCGGGGTCGGGTCGTGTCCCACCGAGTCCGTCCTTTTGGTCTGGGGACGTAACATTCCCCCAGGGCCAAGTGTTCATCTCAGCTCGGGGTCGGGTTACGTCCCACCGAGTCCGTCCTTTTGGTCTGGGGACGTAACATTCCCCCAGGGCCAAGTGTTCATCTCAGCTCGGGGTCGGGTTACGTCCCACCGAGTCCGTCCTTTTGGTCTGGGGACGTAACATTCCCCCAGGACCAAGTGTTCATCTCAGCTCGGGGTCGGGTCGTGTCCCACCGAGTCCGTCCTTTTGATCTGGGGATGTAACATTCCCCCAGGGCCAAGTGTTCATCTCAGCTCGGGGTCGGGTTACGTCCCACCGAGTCCGTCCTTTTGGTCTGGGGACGTAACATTCCCCCAGGGCCAAATGTTCATCTCAGCTTGGGGTCGGGTTACGTCCCACCGAGTCCGTCTTTTGGCCTGGGGACGTGACATCCCCCCAGGGCCAGGTGTTCTTCTCAGCTCGGGGTCGGGTCATGTCCCACCGAGTCAGTCCTTTGGTCTGGGGACGTAATATTTCCCCCGAAGCCAAGTGTTCATTTCAGCTCGGGGTCGGGTTACGTCCCACCGAGTCGGCCGTCGTCAGCATAAGGGCAAAGCATTGTCTCCACGGGTAGATATCGGGATCCTCGTTGACTGAGCACATGAAGGTGGCAGGAATGACCAGATTTGCAGCCAATGCGTTTTTTTCTGTGATTTCTGGAGCGACCACCAGCAAGGCGATCAGCACACCATCTTTTTATAGTTCCCGACACCAACTTGTATACTCGTTGGAACCGAGAACTAGGGGACATATGTTGATGGTGTTTTCCGGGCACTATGTCATTTAAGCAGCACGACAGGGGTAAAAGGGTAATTCCCTTATTGGTCCGGATCATTAAAACCGACCCGACCACATGAGTCAGAGGCCGAGCACTTAAGATCGTTAACCCGACCACTTAAAGATTGGATGACCGGGCAATTATTAGGTCGACAGCAGCACTCTCAGTACAAAAAACTATTGTGACCGACCTCATGAAGACCGACCATGTAGCGAGGCGTGCTCCAGAAGATAACACCCTATCCTTGTGGATAAGATGACAAGTTATCCTATTTTCATGAGGAAAACTGGTGAGTTAAAGTCCTAGTAGGATAAATGAAGTAAATGTAGTTTTGGTTAGGAATCCTTATGGGAAAAAGGAACAGTTTTGACTAGGAATCCTTATGGGAAACGAAATTATTTCAACTAGGAAATTCTTGTACAAGTAGGAATATGATTTCTACACTATTATAAATAGGAGGGTAGAGCATAGGTAAAGGAAAAAACAAGTAAAAAAGATCAAAAAATAATAAGGGATCTGAATCTTCAAGCTCTGACTTGTAGAAACACAAAAGAGATCCGAGAAGCATATTTCAGTAATAAAAAGTATCATCCTGTTTGTGCCCGTGGATGTAGGTCGGACCAAGATCCGCCGAACCACGTTAAATCTCTTTGTCGATTGGTGCATTTATCTGTCTTTTGCTAAGTTTGCCTTTGGTCCCCCATAACCAAACAAATTCACTATTGAAGGAGGATTAGTCGGGAGGTGATATTCCCATATTATCCTGAGACAAAAATCCACCGTCAACAATATATGAGTAATTTTTTGTTACCACTATTAAATGGATGACATGATTCCATAAATCAATAATTATATAACATACGTATTAAATATTAATAAAATAATAAATAAATGATAGTTTTATTTTACACAATAAATAATAAAAAAAAACTAAAAAAACAATAATTTTATTTTTCACTATTTTTATATGTTGATATATTTTTGAATTGTTAAATGGTTAGACATTATACAATCGTTATATAAAAATTTTCCATTTATATTAAGCAACCAAGTCCAACTCTCATTAAACAACAAAATGTTGCAAAAGTAAATATTTTAAAGGCATTAATGTACATAAGCACTACCATCAAAAGCAGCACCCGTATTCAACTTTCCACCTAAAAAGAGTGATTGAAAAGCTGCATTAATATTCCCAAACGAACAAGTACTTCCAAATCATCATGAAATTTTCTCTCTTTTCTCAAAATTATTACATGACTTGGTGTCATGCAACTGTCAAATTTATTATTTATTATAACCCTATAGTACTGTGTGCTTTACCTCTTTGGAATCTGACGGATTAAAGTTTTGACTCATAGCTAAAATTTATTCAATTCCGGCCGCCCACGTTCACTGCTTTCTTATCCTTTTTAAGAGTAGTCTATCTACAATATTCCAATGATATTTGATGTTCTAAATTCAAATATATAATTTTAATCATTAAATATTTAATTTAAATCATTAAATATGTAAAATCTGTCAATAAATATAAACTTTTCAAAACATGAAATTAGTTTTATGTTTATTGATAGAGTTTACATATTTAATGATTTAAATTACATATTTAATGTTCAAAATAATATTTTTGTATATAAGAATATTTGATACTCTTGGGTAGCATTTTAAGAATGTAGAAAATGCAATAAAAATATTTATCAATAATAAAGAATTCTCCAAGGGATGATGTCCGGACTTCGGATGTCAGTTGTATTTTAAGAAAATTTCCCTTCCTTTCTATCGCGAAATCACAATGAGATAAGTAGAAAAATTCTTTCAAGATATAATGAAGATTGTTGATTTGGTTTGTGCAAGAACCAAAACCAAAGAGTTTGTTGACAGCTTTTTTATTTTTTATTTTTGTTCCAAGAGTAATATTGAAAATTTACCTCTCAAACAAACCTCCCCCAACTGTGAATTTGTTTGGTTGTGGGTATCACACAAACTTAGCAAAAGACAAATTATCACAGAAGTAAGGATTTACGTGGTTCTGTGGAAAGTAGCTCCTGTTGGACAATTATGACCCATAACATCATTATTTGTAAAGAACATTGTGTTTTAGTACAAATTAACTATGTGGCAAAAGGAAATTGCTATTTTATCATTATTGTAATTAGATTACTTGGATATATATTAATGATAAAAGTCCATATGGTTAAATCGGATTAAAAAGATATGAGACAGTATTAATCCACGAACGGTTTAATCATTAAATATCCCTAGTCGAAGTATTATCGAGACTGGACATTGATAATGCGGAATAGACTAGTATTACACTTGTGCGCGTTATGGAAGCTTAACAACATAGTTCTCATATATTTAGGTATTGGATACTTATGCAAGTGTAATAAGAGGTTATGTTAGCCGTTGGACCGGGAACAGTTCGCTAGTTCGCTCTAGATAGACTCACTCGGAATCCAATTGGTAGTATGACTAAGTGTCTATGGGAATTCGAATCAGGGTATGTGTATGTGATCTTTAACTAGAGACTTACGTCGCTATTACTTGCGACAATCAGTTTACTTTAGTATTGGTCGTCTGGAGCTTTAACAGGTTCTGTGTACGCCTGTATTGGGTTTACTGAGAATCGTAGTGTATTGGATGTGATGTCAAGATGAGAGTATCACTTCAGTCATATAGAGATGATAATCACACAAGATACGAAACTAATACTCTTAAAGCTGCATCTATCGGGATAATATGACTAGGTCATGACTTCCCAATTACAGATTACAGAGATTAGTTACTCGGGATCCGATATATGCTTCGTACGGGGCAGACACAGAGCCAGCCCTAGGCCTAGCATGTGACATCCGATACTGGATCATATTACATATTACACAATATTTGTATTACTACGCCTGATACAGATGATATTCCTCGGCGAATATTTATGGAGAATTGGGTAGGCACGGTGTTTTGCTAGAAGCCAACCATGTCTTGTAAATCGGTGAGAACATGGTACGGGGTACGCATGTGTTCGGATAGTTCGATAATCGTATTTACTGCCAACATATCTAGGAATCTCTTGGGTTGCTTCCCAAAGATTCACCAATGACATTTGACTCATATAGAATTAATCTGGGATTAATTATGAGAGAGAAAATTAATCTGTGATTAATTACGACAAGAATTAATATGGGATTAACTTCGTATAGAAGAGAGCGTGATTAATTTAGAATTAAATGATAAAATAAATTTAATAGTTAAATTAGATTTTTCTATTTAATTTATTTATTTGTGGCTAAAATAATATATCAGATATATTATTGAAATCGGATTTCAATACGAAATTAAAATTTGATTTTAATTCGGGCGAACAAATTAATTTAGAATTAATTCGAAAGCGTCTATCGTAATAATTTTGCGAGGCATAATTATTTAATTAAATTGGATTTGATTATGGCGCGACGGAAAATTCGTTAATCAGAATTAAACGAACCCGATAAAATTCCCGTGATTTTGATGGACCCAAGTCAAGTTGTGTGTTAGAGAAGCCAACTCAAATTTTGAATTTAAATGTGGTGGGACCACATGACTTACATCAATGGTCAAAAATTGATGGAAGTAGTTGGCTTAATTTATTAACTCATTTAACACACACAACTACCAAGTTTTTAAAAACAACACACCATCTCTCTTCTTCTTCCTCTTTGGCCGATTCTTCTTCTCTCCATTAGTGAAGTTTTTCTTCAAAAATTTCAACAAAGCTAGCACTTGGTGGAGTCAAATAAGATGATAGGAAAACTCACCCAAGACATAAACAACAAACTTGGAGCTTCATCCAAACAAGAAATTTTGAAATTTCTCCATCTCTCAATGTAAGTGATTCCACCACTTTACTTGATTATTTCACACATAAAATCACAGTTAGGATCTTGTGGCATGTCTTAGAGACTAACAATGGTATCTAGAGCCTTGCTAAATATGATTTTGAAAACTAGGGTTCATAAACTTTAATTAGGAATTTTTGCTTGGAGCATGAAAATTCAAAATTGAGTTGTTGGTTGATGTTAGATGATGATAACTTGGAGTTGTGCATTATTGGATTGTTGAAAAATTGATTGGATCAAATTTCCCTAATTCCCTTAGGTTGGCCGAAACTATACCCTAGTGTAACTCATGCTGTTTTTTAAATTTTGACACTTGGATCTGTTAATGACATGATATATATGTTGAATGTTGATTTAATTGGACTAGAATCAAATTGGATGTTAATTTCTTGTCATTGCCGTGAGTTAGCATGTTTTTTGGAGACTTGATTTTGCTTCAATTTGTGTTGGACATGAATTGGAAGATAAGCATGATTAATTAGATTAATTAATATTTTGGAAATGTTAGATTAAATAATTAGTTATGTTAATTACACTTAAAATGGATTAATGTTATATTTGGAATATTGTATTAATGAAAATTAGTCCCTAAAATAATAAATGGGCTAATTTGGTTATATTTGGATTAATGGGCTTAGTTGGGCCAAGTTTGGTTGTGGACAATTGAGTTGGATCCAATTGGGCCTAAACTATTTCCATAAAAGTCCAAAATATGACTTTTGTGCCTTTAATAATCTAATTGGGCCTAATGGGCCAAAATTAATTTATGGCATATGGTGATTCCTAAATGGGCCAGTACATTATGGGTTTGATCCATAATGGCCAAAAGTCCATGCCTAAAGAATTAACTAAAGCCCATTGGACCTAATAGAATTGGCATTGGATGCTAAATGGGTCTTTGAGACCATTAGGATTGGATTTGGAATCCAAGTCTAAAAAGGCATTATTATAATAAAATAAGTGTAATTGTTTAATTTGGAATTAAACTTGAATTAGTATTGAATATAATTTAAATTGGATTTAATATTGTAGTTCGATATAATTCAAGAATACTTACTTTGAGTATTTATTCTTAAACGAGTTGGACTCGCGCAAATCAAATCGTTGTATGAACATTGGATGGTCATTAATTGAAGAATTAATTAATTGGATTACATTGATTGACAACATGCTATGTGTGAATGCTTGGATGTATTTGTTTGAATAATGTATATCAGATGGATATTAGATGGGGGCAATTTTGGAAATTGTTGTAAATATTGTATTTATTTGAAATTGGACCTGCGTGTCCTGCCTATCACCTCTTATTCTCATTGTATTTCTCTTCTCACCAATTCCCCTCAATGTAAATGAAGTTTCTTATAGTGTTATGTAATTGGGTATATAGAAGAATGTAAAGTGCTAGCTGGAGAGAGGAAAAGAAAAGAGGGAGATTTGTTCTAGGAACAAATTGTATATGAATATCCATCCGTATATCATTATTATATTTATCACGCCTTATTATGATTTTAGAATGCATGTTTAAGGGTGTATGATGAGACCTAATCAAAGATAATAAGTTGGTTGCCAATTTACGGAAACGCCCTCGCATTTAATATTAACCGTTTCCTTCCATTGAGTGGTTATCTCTCAAGATCCAAGATTGGCTTTGATTAGTTGGCCAAAGTCAAGATCATTGTCTATCGCGGATGTGTTTGAACCATGAAAGCTTTGTTAATATAGCATGTCTTGGGCATTTGTGACTTGTTGGCCAAAGTCAAGGTCACTCTTGTTCATCGACGTGGATTATGAAGATTTCCCACTGTCAATGGATCGCGCTTAACTGGAATCATTAAGCTTGTTGAGCCAAAGCCAATGCTTAGTTGATTCAGAGGAAACAAGTTAGGAAATATATTAAATATATGTTTCGGACTTGGATGTCCACCTACCGGATCTAGGAATTGGATGAGATCCAATTGATCTTAGCGATCTACCTAGTTAAATTTTATACAGCTTGTTGGGCAAAGTCAAGGTTGTGTATTATTTAACGGGATCCTAGCCCACTAGGAAACTAGGTTTCCCGAGTACTCAACGGAGGGTTAGAGGCTCGCCGAAAATTAATGGGAGGCTAGTATTGAATTTTAATTTCGTTAAATACTCGCTAATATGTGCGCTCTATTATTATTATTCTCGTTATTATATATATTAGTTGGACTAATATTATTCATTTATTATTTTCTTTGAACAGTTAGACTGTACTCAACACTACTCCATTTGTAGTTGGTTATATAGTTGGACTATAATAACCATTGCATTTGAGTGTACCCGAAACATTTGATTGGATAGTTGGACTATAGTAATCAAAATGGCTGGAAAGATAAGCGATAGGGATATAGTCATGGGTGAGAATGTATTTAACGGCACAAATTTTCCAGATTGGGAAATGAACCTCAAGATAGTCCTAAGAGCTGAGAAGTTGCTCTATGTGATAGAGAGACCTCTCGGGCCTGAGCCCGGACTTGAGCAGTCAGTACAACATGAGCTTTGAAAGACTCACCATGATGATAACTTTATTGCTCAATCTGTTATGCTTGCTGCAATGACTCCTCAGTTTCGTCGTCAAAACAAGGGATTGGATACTTATGTGATGATGTTGAAGTTGAAGGATCTTCATAGATCTAATCTTAGATATCAGAAGTATGATTTCCAGAAGAAGCTCTTTCGCTCTCGTATATCAGAGGGTACATCTGTCGAACACTACGTGTCACAGATGATTACTGACATCGAACAGCTGGGTCAGCTGGGCATTACCTACGAGGCCGAGACTTCCATATATTTGATCTTATAGTCTCTGCTCGACTGCTGGGGCGGGTATATCATGAAATATAATATGATGAACCAAGAGAAAACTCTTGGAGAGTTAATGGCTATGCTGAAAGAGGCAGAGCCAGAGCTTCTGAAAGGCAATAAGCGCGAGGCGCATCTTACTTCAACATCCAAGAAGGCGAAGGATTGGCCGAAGACTTCTGGGGTGTGAAGAAGAAGGGCAAGGCTCAATCATCACAGTCTTCTAGGAAGACAAATGACAATCCCAAGACGTCTACCTAAACTGTAGAAAACGGGGTCGTGACTGCCGTAAGTTCAAGGCGGACTTGAAGGAAGCGAAGACGGGCAATACTCATGCTTCAGGTATGTTTGTTATTGAAATAAACATGTCTACTACTAGTTTTAAAAATTGGATTTTTTATACTGGAAGTGGTACTCACATATGTACTAATGTGCTGGATCTGCAGATTAGCAGGAGACTGGCTTAAGAAGAGATCGACCTGCGAGTCAGAAATGGGATGAGAGTCACCGTTTTGGCCGTTGGCACCTATGTTTTGAATCTGCCCTCAGGGCATGTACTTACATTAGGCGACTGTTATTTTGTACCTAGTTTGACTAGGAATATTATCTCTGTATCTAGTTTAACCCGATGCGGGTATACCTTTGTATTCAGGAACACTGGGTGTTTTGTTTATAAAGATGATATTGAGATATGTACATCAGATGTGAATAATGGTCTTTATATTTTGAATATAAACGAATCTCAAACATATAACATGACAAACAAAAAGCTCAAATTGAGTAAAACGGATGAGACTTATTTATGGCATTGTCGTCTGGGACACATTAACAAAACTCGTATATCCACACTTTCGAAGAATGGATACTTGGACGGATTTGATCCTAATTCATATGATGCTTGCGAATCTTGTTTGTTAGGCATAATGCCTAAAACATCTTTTAGTGGTAAAGATGTACGTGCCACCGAGCTGTTAGCCCTCGTTCATAGTGATGTATGTGGGCCCATGTCTAGCCAGGCTAGAGGTGGATATGAATACTTCGTAACCTTTACGGATGATGCATCACGTTATGGTTATGTGTATCTTATAAAACACAAGTCGAAAACTTTTGAGAAATTCAAAGAGTTTCGACACGAAGTAGAAAACCAGACTGGCTAAAGTATTAAAACATTACGGTCGGACCGTGGTGGAGAATACTTAAGCAATTAGTTTTAAGATTACTTGAAAGAATATGGTATTCTTTCACAGTGGACTCCTCCCGGAACACCTCAATTGAACGGTTTGTTCGACCAGAGAAACCGAACTTTGTTGGACATGGTAAGGTCAATGATGAGTCGCACAGAGTTACCGATTTCCTTCGGGGATACGCATTAAACAGTGTAATACTTATTTTGAATAAGGTTCCGTCAAAGTCTGTTGAACAGACTCCATATGAAATATAGACAGGAAAGAAACCGTGTTTCACATTCCTGAAGATTCGAGGTTGCTGGGCATACGTTAAACGTTTGGATGGTACCAAACTAGAACTCAAATCGGATAAGTGTCTATTTGTAGGTTATCATAGGGAAACCAAAGGATATTACTTCTACCACCACAAGAGAACTAGGTATTTATTGTTCTACATGCGATTTTCCTCGAAAAGGAATTCCTAAATACAGTGGTAAATGAGAGGAAAGTAGAACTCGATGAAAATAGAGTGATACTATTCCTGGCACCGACCCCTTCACGGAACACGAACAGTCCATCAGAGATGAGACTGTTCCACAATCTTATAATACACAAGAACCGCGTAAGTCGGAGAGAGTCAGAAAACAACATGAGAGGTATAGGTTTCTCATCTCACCACATGAAGACATTAATCTTATTGAGGAAGATGAACCGGCTACGTATGAGGAAGCGATACAAGGTATCGACTCCGCTTTATGGCAAGAAGCCATGAAGTCCAAAATGGATTCCATGTATACCAACCAAGTTTGGACACTGGTTGATGTACCGGAAGGCATTAAGCCTATTGGTTGTAAATGGATCTTCAAAAGGAAGAAAGACATGGATGGGAACATACAAACGTACAAAGCTATGCTTGTTGCTAAAGGATATCGTCAACGACATGGTGTCCATTATGACGAGACATTTTCTCTCGTTGCCATGATTAAATCCATTCGGATAATGCTTGCGATTGCTGCATATTGCGATTATGAAATATGGCAGATGGATGTCAAAACCGTTTTCCTTAACGGAAATATTTTGGAGGATGTTTATATGCAACGACCTGATGGTTTTGTCGTACCAAGACATGCAAACAAGGTTTGCAAGTTAAACCGATCCATTTATGGATTAAAGCAAGCATCGCCTTCATGGAACCATCGTTTTTTATGAGATCATAAAAGAATATGGTTTCATTCAAAACGAAGATGATTCTTGTGTATATAAGAAGGTTAGTGGGAGTGCACTGACATTCATTGTCCTATACGTTGATGATGTATTTCTTCTTGGAAATGACATTCCCATGCATAAAAGAATATGATTGCTGAATGATCTGTGTAGACCATCACTTTGGGACCCAGCAGATAGGAGCATAATTTGTCAAAGTGTACACAACTGCGAGCAACTCCTTTTCAGTGGTTGTGTAGTTGAGTTGAGCTTCATTCAAAGTTCTGCTGGAGTAGTAGATTGTGTGGAAAATCTTTGCTTTGCGTTGTCCCAAAACTGCACCTACAGTAAAATCACTAGCATCACACATCACTTCAAATGGAAGGGTCCAGTCTGGTGCTACAATGATGGGGGCAGAAATCAGCTTTGTTTTAAGATCTCAAAAGCTTCCTAGCATTCTTTGGTGAAGTTGAAAGGCACATCCTTCTCCAGAAGATTGCACAGAGGTTTAGCAATCTTGGAAAAGTCTTTGATAAATCTCTTGTAAAAACCTGCATGTCCAAGAAAACTCCGAATCCCTTTTACTGATGTCGGTGGAGGTATTTTTTCAATTGTTTCAATCTTTGCTTTGTCTACCTCGATTCCCTTTTGTGAGATCCGGTGTCCAAGAACAATGCCTTCCTGCACCATGAAGTGGCATTTCTCCCAGTTGAGTACCAGGTTGGTATCTTCGCATCTTTGTAATACATGTTCCAGATTTTACAAGCAGTGTTCAAAAGAATATCCAAACACAGAAAAGTCATCCATAAAAACCTCCATACTCTGCTCCAACATGTCTGAGAAGATGACCATCATGCAACGCTGAAATGTAGCAGGAGCATTACATAATCAAAATGGCATTCTGCGAAAAGAAAAAGTACCATAAGGACATGTAAATGTGGTTTTCTCCTGATCTCCTAGGGCGATGGCAATCTGATTGTATCCTGAATATCCGTCCAGAATGCAATAGAACTCATGTCCCGCCAGTCTGTCTAACATCTGGTCAATGAATGGTAGCAGAAAATGGTCCTTTAGTGTTGTTTTGTTCAGCTTTCGGTAGTCCATGCATACTCTCCATCCAGTCACCGTTCTGGTTGGAATCAGCTCGTTCTTTTCATTTAATAGTAATTCCTCTTTTCTTCGGCACACACTGCATAGGACTTACCCAACTGCTGTCTGAGATGGGGTAAATGATGCCAGCATCCAACCATTTGATGATTTCTTTCTTCACGACCTCCTTCATGATTGGATTGAGTCTCCGTTGATGCTCAACTGTGGGTTTGTACTCATCATTCATCAGAATCTTGTGTATAAAAAATGATGGACTAATTCCTCGAATGTCTGCTATAGTCCAGCCAATGGCCTTCTTGTGCGCTCGTAATACTCTCAACAATTTTTCTTCCTGCTCTAATGTTAGTGAAGAAGAAATAATAACAGGTAATTAAGAAGAGTTTCCAAGAAATGCATACCTGAGATGGTTCGGAAGTAACTTCAGCACCAGCTGTGGTGGTTCTTCAATCAAAGGCTTGATTCGATCTTTCTTTGGCAGTTCCAGGCTTTCCACTTGTGGTGTTGATTTGAATCGGAATGGTTTGTCAATGTAGTTGATACATTCCAGGATTTCAGCATCTAGCTCGTTGCCAGTCATGTTGGTGATGCAAGCTTCAAGTTTTTCCGTGGGAGTTGTATCAGTATCCTGAACGATACTATCAACAATATCAATTCTGAAGCATTCTTCTTCCTTTTCATCACTGGGGAATTTCATGGCTTTGAAAACATTGAAGGTAACTTCTTGGTCCTGCACTTTCATGGTCAGTTTTCCTTTTTGCACATCAATCACAGTTTTTCCTGTAGCCAAGAATGGTCTCCCAAGAATGATAGGTACTTCTTTGTCTTCTTCCATGTCAAGGATAATGAAATCTGCTGGAAGAATGAGTTTGTCGACTTTGACCAGCACATCTTCAACAACACCTCTTGGAAATGTGAGTGTTCGATCAGCAAGTTGTAGTGAGACTAATGTAGGCATTGCTTCTCCAATTTGTAGTTTCCTATAAATAGAAAAAGGCATCAAGTTAACACTTGTACCTAAATCATATAAAGCTTTACCGATATAGTGTTCTCCAATGGTGCATGAGACAGTGAAACTGCCATGATCTTTCAACTTTGGGGGAAGTTTCCTCTGAATGATGGCACTTCATTCTTCCGTCAATGCTACTGTCTCGTAATCTCCCAATCTCCGTTTTCGTGAAAGAATGTCTTTCATGAATTTGACGTAGCTGGGCATTTCTTCCAAGGCTTTTGCAAATGGAATGTTGATATGCAGCTTTTTGAACACCTCCAGGAATCGAGCAAATTGCTTCTCCAGTTTGTTTTTCTGAAGTCGCTGTGGAAAAGATGGAGGTGGAGTGATCTGATATTTTTCTTTTTCGTTTGCTTATTTTTCCTCCATCCGTGGCACTGCATCTTTTGAAACTTCCTCAATTATTGCCTTGATTCCAACATCTTTGTTGATTTCAGTACCGCTTTTCAAGGTGATGGCTTGACATTGCTTCTTCCCTCGGTTCCTTGGATTTGGTTCTGTGTTGCTGGGAAGATTACTTGGCGGTCTGTAACTCTGAGCATTGGCCAGTTGTCCCATTTGATTCTCCAGTGATTTGATAGAGGCTGAATGGCTTTGATTCAATGCTACTTGATTTTGAACCATAGCTGCTAAAACATCATATTTTGCTTCTTGCTTATTCAACTGGGCCAGCATTTCTATTACTCCTGGTTCTTTTTCATGCTCCTGGATTTTATTTGGTTGTTGGAATCCAGATGGTGGGTAGTTCTTTTGCCCTGAATTGTTGCTCCATGCGAAATTGGGGTGATTCCTCCACCCTGGGTTATAGGTGTTGGAATATGGATTGTTCCCCTGTCTGTTGAAATTGTTGACATAGTTCACTGTCTCTTCTTGTTGGTTGTAAGATTCTGACTCAGGTACTCCTCCAAATGGTGAACTTGTGGATCCACCATTAACTTTCATGTTAAGAGTTTCCAGATTTTTGCAAATCACATCCAGCTTGGAATTCAGTGCTGTGTTGGCTCCAACTTCATAAATTCCTGCTATTCTTTGGATCATGCTCTTTTCTGTTGGCCATAAAGAATTGTTGTTGGCCATTTCTTCAATTAAGTCCCAGGTCTGATCTTCTTTTTTTGCCATCAAAGCTCCTCCAGCAGCAGCATCAACTGTGGTTCTCATTATTCCAGAAAGTCCATTGTAGAAGGTTTGGACTTGTAGCCAATTTGCGATCTCATGATGATGACATTTCCGGAGTAAATATTTGAATCTTTCCCAAGCTTCGCAAATGGATTTTGAATCTTGTTGCACGAAGGATGTGATGTCATTCCTCAACTTTGCAGTTATGGCTGGTGGAAAGTACTTTGCAAGGAATTTGGTGGCTAGAGTGTTCCAAGTTGTGATGGAACCTGCTGGTAACGAATGTAGTCAAGCTTTAGCTCTGTCTTTCAGGGAATATGGAAAAACCCACAGTCTCATTGCTTCTTCAGCTGTTCGGTTGTAATTGAAAGTACCGTAAACTTCTAGGAAGTTGCTGATGTGGGCATTAGGATCATTAGTTGCATTTCCCCCAAACTGTACTGACTGCTGAATCATCTGGATGCATGTTTTGATGTCACACGCATTTGCTGGTAAATGAGGAAGTACAATACATGAAATGAAGCTGTCGACCATCAGAATGGTTCTGTCTTGAATGGGTATCGATGGTGCAACTTCCAAAGGTTCAGGTTCCATGTTGACTAAAGCTTCTTGGCCTTCTAGCCTTTCTTTTCTCAACGGTCTGATGGTTCTTTCAATTTCTGGGTCAAGCAGTCGGAGTTCAAAGCTTCTGGTTCGTCTCATGTAGTTTCTGAGAACCTGAAACATAAGAAAACAAAAATAATAAGTAAAAAGAAATTAGATACAAGTAACATATCTAACCCCAAAACTAATAGTGAAAGATAAATAAGTCCCCGGCAGCGGCGCCAAAAACTTGACCGGTGCTTACACACACTCGTATAACGCAAGCGCACGTATCGTTCAAGTAGTATAAAAAGTATCGATCCCACGAGGACTTAAAACCTTTTGTTATCAATTTATGAAGTTAAATGTTTACAAGTATCTAATGGATTGATTGTTTGATTGGGTGGTGACTTTAAAATTAAAACAAGTAAATAAAATTGCTTGAAAGTAGATTGAAGAAAATTCAATATTAGGAAACTATCTAGGGTTGTGAATCTTTCTAATATCTTTAAAAAGATGAAATGGTTATTTCAAGTTTGTGTAATAAACCGGTTTACTAACCTAGAACACTAAATTATGCGAAAGCCTCTGTCGATGGTCAGACGCAAATACCCAGTATAACCCAATTGAACCATATGTCTATGTCAACCAAATTACCTGGATTCATTAAGTTTAAGTTCCAATTATGGCTACCCCCGCCCGACAGGTATATGTCTATCCTGTAAGGAATCTATTAAAGGGTTATCTATCCTCAAGAAAGACCGTGGGCTATTAAGTCTAAGGCTGAAACCTAAAATTCATTTGTCAAGTTTATTTTAGATTTACCAGATCAATCTTATTAGTGGCCAATTAACAAGACGCATTAAGCTTAAGACTTAATAAGTAAACCTTTAAATTACCCAAACTATAAAATAACCCCTTATAAACCGGTGATATTAGAATTCATCACAACCCCAGATAACTAACTTAGTTACGACACATAACTAGGGCTAGTAAAAACTTAAATAAAATAAAAGACATAAAGTAAATGCTGAAAAGTAAATTGCTGAAAATAAATTGCTGAAAAGTAAATGCTGAAAGTAAATTGCTGAAAAGTAAATAAAGTAAAAGTACAATAAAAGAAAATGCTGAGGTAAAAGGATCCACTTTTATTACTTCTATTTTAAATTGCGGAAAGTAAAAACTGAAAAGTAAAGAAAAGAAAGTGCGAAAGCGGAAATTTATTACTGAAAGCTGTAAATAAACAAACAAGATACAATCTTCTTAGTATTCTTAAGGAATTCCTTAGAAGAAAGTATGAATTTACAAATGAAATGGCTTGGTATTTATAGGCAAATTTTTGCCTCCATCAAATCATCCACCAAATCTATTATTAATTGCTCCACTAATTGCTCCACCAAATCCATTATTAATTGCTCCATTAATTGCTTATCATTTTTGGTGGTGATTTGATATTTTTTATTTTTTATTTATTAATTTATTTGTTTGCTTTGAAAATGATTGAAAATGACTTTAATAATTACACACAGCACACTTCTGGATATTCATCAATGTTGGGCATGAAATATTCAGAATTCGAAATTATTTTATCTTTCAAAGTTGTAGATATTTGCGTCTTCTTTAATCTAGAACTTGAAACAGCTCAATCTGGTATCAGAGTAAAACGTTATGTCCAAAATACGACAGATGCGCAAAATTGGAATTTCCAAAATTGCACTTCGTTAAAACACCCTTTTAAGTTTCCAATCTCCAAAATTAATATGTCAAGTCCAATTTTTGCCCTTATTTGACCCACATTTCATCCTAAATGATTTCATTGTGTCCCAATATTATTTTTATCTGCAAAATAAAATAAAACACATCAAAACGTTCATCAAACACGAGAAACTAAACAAAATATTAAGTAAAAGGGGCGGTACATATTGATATATTTTCCGCTCATCACCCCGTCTGACATGTATATGTTTATCCTGGAAGGAAATCTATTAAGGGGTATCTAATCCTTAAAGGAGATCATGGGCTATTAAGTCTAAGGCTGAAACCTAAAATTCCTCCGTCATGTTTATTTTAAGTTTACCAGATCAATCTTGTTAATGGCCAGTCAACAAGAAGCATTAAGCTTAAGACTTAATAAATAAACCTTTCTATTACCCAAGATACAAAATAACCGTTATAAACCAGTGATATTGGAATTCATCACAACCCCAGATAATATGTTTAGTTACAAAACATACCTAGGATTAATAAACACTTAAATAAACAAAACATCATAAAAAATAACTTGGAGATGAATAAAAATAAAATTACAATAATAAAAGAAAATGTTGGGGGGTTAAATGATCCATTTTTAATATTTCAAAATTAGAAATTTCCCTTATTGTCAATGTTTACCGATTAACTAATTATATTTAACCAGACCATAAAGGCAGAAATTCCATTTGTCTCAATTAAGTCCAACCGACCATATAGGCAGTAACAAGGTTATTACCTAAACCGACCATATAGGCGGAAACTATGTCTGAAATGTAAAATCGACCATATAGGTGGTAAATAAGGTTGTCACCTAAACCGACCATATAGGCGGCAACTAATTAATCCAAATTTTAATTAAAATAAGGGAGATTAATCTATTTTATTATATTAAAAGTCTCACATTTTCACCCCAGCAGAATGAGATTACTTGCTCATGCTGTAAATGAAAACATACAAAATTTTATTAATTAAATAAAAAGAAAATACAAGAAAACTTAAATAAATATACAAGACACTTTCCTTTAGGTTTTCATGGAGAAATCCTCCGAAGAAAGCATGAAAAATTTACAGAGTTTAGCTTGATATTTATAGGCAAATCTAAAGGCTTCCACCAATTTCTCCACCAATTGCTCCACCAAACATGGCACCAACTCCTCCGCCAAATCCTTCACCAAACATGAAAGTATGTTTGGTGGAAGTTTGACAATTTTTATTTTTTTATTTTATTATTATTTTTATTTTGAAAATGACTTCAATAATTATACATAACATACTTCCGAATATTTTATCAATTTCGGTCATGGAAACTTCAAAATTTGAAATTATTATGAACTTCAAAGTTGTATATCTTTGAGTCTTCTTTAATCTAGAATTTAAATTACCTCAATCCGACATCGAAGTAAAAGGTTATGACCAAAATACGATAATTGCGCAAAGTTGGAATTTCTGAAATTGTACTTCGTTAGAACGCCATTTCAAGTTTCCAATCCCCAAAATCAAAATGTCAAGTCCAATTTTTACCCTTATTTGTTCCACATTTCATCCTGATTGATTTCATTAAGTCCCAATTTTATTTTATCTGCAAAAATAAACTAAAACACATCAAAACGTTCATAAAACTCGAGAAACTATACAAAATATTAAGTAAAATGGGCGGTAAATAATGATATATTGTCCGCTCATCACCCATTAAATTTGACTAACATTACGCCTCGAGTTGTCCCTTTTAGGAAAAAGGAAAAAAGAGTATAAGGGTTGGTATTACTTATCTGCCTATACAAAAGAAAAAGACGTGATCACCAAGCTCTCAGCCACAATAAAAATTTCAAGGATAAATGATTATGGGTCACGGGCCTCTGGGTTTTCGTGTCTCTGAGACATGCTTCTAAGATCCTAAAATGATTTTAAGTGAGAATAATCAAGTAAAGTTGCGGAAAACTTACATTGATGTTGGGTGAAATTTGAAATTTCACTTGTAGGGATGAAGCTCCAAGCTTTTGATTTGTTGTTAAAACTCTTGGGTGAGTTTCCCTATCACCTCACAAGACTCTCCAAGTGCTAGCTTGATCAAATTTTGAATTTAAAATTTGTCTCCAAGTATTGAGAGAATTCGGCAATGGCTTAAGAGAGAAGATAATGAATAGTAAGTTTCTAAAACTTGGTTGTTGTGTTGAGTAAATGATGCCTTAAATATTTGCCAACTACTTCCATCAATGTGTTGACATTTGATGTAAGTTGTGGGTCCGACCACTTTTAAATTCCAAATTTAAGTTGGCTTCTCCAACACACAACTAAGCTTTGGGCCCGGGTTCGTTTAATCCGATTAAACGAATTTATCGTCGCTAAATAATTAAATCCAATTTAATTAAATAATTATGCATCGCAAAATTATTACGATAGTCGCTTACGAATTAATTCTAAATTAATTTGACAACTTTAATTCCGTATTGAAATCCATTTTCAATTAATATATCTGATATATTATTTTAGCCCAAATAAATAAATTAAATAGAAAAATCTAATTTAACTATTAAATTTATTTTATCGATTAATTCCAAATTAATCGCGTTCTCTCTTCTGTACGAATTAATCCCAGATTAATTCTTGGCGTAATTAATCCCAGATTAATTTTCATTGGTGAATCTTTGGGAAGCGACCCAAGATATTCCTGGATATGTTGGCAGTAAATACGGTCATCGGACTATCCGAACACGTGCGTACCCCGTACCAAGTTCTCACAGATTTATAAGACATGATTGGCTTCTAGCAAAGCACCGTGCCTAGCCAATTCTCCAGAAATATCCTCCGAGGAATATAATCTGTATCATGCGTAGTAATACAATGTAATACGTAATACGATTCAGTATCGGATGTCACATGCTAGGCCTAGGACTGGCTCTGTGTCTGCCCCGTACGAAGCATATATCGGATCTCGCGTAACTAGTCTCTATAATCGGAAAGTCATGACCTAGTCATACTTTCCCAATAGCTGTAGCATATAAGAGTACTAGTACCGTATCTTGTGTGACCATCATCTCCATATGACTGAAGTGATACTCCCATCTTGATATCACATCCAATACACTACGATTCTCAGTAAACCCAATACAGGCGTACACAAAACCTGTTAAAGATCCGAACGACCAATACCAAAGTAAACTGATTGTCCCAAGTAATGGCGACGTAAGTCTTAGGTTAAAGATTACATACACTTACCCTGATTCAGATTCCCATAGACACATAGTCATACTACCAATGGGATTCCGAGTGGATCTATCCAGAGCGAAACTGTTCCCGGTCCAACGGCTAACAAAACCTCTTATTACACTTGCATAAGTATCAAATACCTAAATAAATGAGAACTATGTCGTTAAGCTTCCATAACGCGCACAAGTGCAATACTAGTCTATTCCGCATTATCAATGTCCAGTCTTGATAATACTACGACTAGGAGTATTTAATGATTAAACCGTTCGTGGATTAATACTATCTCATATCTTATTAATCCGATTTAATCATATGGGCTTTTATCATTATATATATATCCAAGTAATCCAATTACAATAATGATAAAATAGCAATTTCTTTTGTCACATAGTTAATTTATACAAAAACACAATGTCTTTTACAAATAGTTATGCTATGGGTCATAATTGTCCAACAATCTCCCACTTGGCTCATAGCCAATCACTCAAGTATCTAACACCTGAACTATATATATGTCGCTCAAATTTTTGCTGAGAAATAGCATTCGTCAGCGGATTTGTAATGTTATCATTTGATGCGATCTTCTCGATCTTCACATCGCCACGATGTATGATCTCACGAATCAGATGAAACCGTCGAAGTACATGCTTGGACCGTTGATGAGATCGTGGTTCCTTAGCCTTTGCTATAGCCCCGTTATTGTCACAATATAAAGGTACGGGCTCAGCTGCTAGCGAAACTACTCCTAATCCAATTAGGAATTTACGGATCCAAACTGCTTCTTTTGCTGCCTTAGCTGCAGTAATATATTCCGCTTCTATTGTTGAATCGGCAACAGTCTATTACTTGGAGGATTTCCAGCTCACTGCTCCGTTTTTCAAACAAAATATGTACCCTGATTGCGACTTACAGTCTTCTTTATCGGTTTGGAAACTTGCATCAGCATACCCAGTTACCTCAAGTTCTCTTTCCCCATAGACTAAGAAAACATCCTTAGTTCGTCTAAGATACTTAAGGATGTTCTTTACAGCAATCCAGTGACCATCACCTGGATCGGCCTAATAGCGACTACACATGCTCAAAGCATATGAGACATCAAGTTAGGTACATATCATGGCGTATATGATCGATCCGATTGCTGAAGCATACGGGATCCGAATCATTGCATCTCTCTCTTCTTGAGTTTTGTGACACATATCCTTAGATATAGAGACGCCATGTGAGACCGGAAGCAGCCCCCTCTTGGACTGATCCGTGTTGAATCTCTTCAACACCTTGTCAATGTACGAGCTCTGGGAGAGTCCAAACAGCTTTCTAGATCTATCTCGATAGATCCTTATTCCTAGAAAAAAAAGTTGTTTCTCCCAGGTCTTTCATGGAGAATTTTAATTAAAGCCATCTTTCACCGATTGTAGCATGGGAATGTCATTGCCAATAAGCAATACATCATCAACGTACAGGACAATGAATGTCAGTGCACTCCCACTAACCTTCTTATATACACAAGAATCATCTTCGTTTTGAATGAAATCATATTCTTTTATGATCTCATCAAAACGTTGGTTCCAAGAACGCGATGCTTACTTTATCCATAAATGGATCGGTTTAACTTGCAAACCTTGTTTGCATGTTTTGGTATGACAAAATCGTCAGGTTTTTGCATATAAACATCCTCCAAAAAGTTTCCTTTGAGGAAAGAGATTTTGACGTCCATCTGTCATATTTCATAATCGAAATATGCAGCAATAACAAGCATTATCCGAATGGATTTAATCATGGCAACGGGTGAAAAAGTTTCATTGTAATAGACACAATGTCGTTGACGATACCCTTTCACAACAAGCCTAGCTTTGTACGTTTGTATGTTCCCATCCATGTCTGTCTTCTTTTTGAAGACCCATTTACAACCAATACGCTTAATACCTTCTGGTGCATCAACCAGTGTCCAAACTTGGTTGGTATACATGGAATCCATTTCGGACTTCACGACTTCTTACCATAAAGTGAAGTCGATACCTTGTATCGCTTCCTCATACGTAGCTGGTTCATCTTCCTCAATAAGATTAATGTCTACATGAGGTGAGATCAGAAACCCATACCTCTCAAGTTGTTTTCTGACTCTCTCTGACCTACGTGGTTTTATGTATTAGAAGATTATGGAATAGTCACATCCCTGATGGACTGTTGGTGTTCCGTGAAGGGGTCAGTGCCAGGAACAACATTACTCCGATTTTCATCGAGTTCTACTTTCCTCCCACTTATCACTGCATCTATGAATTCCTTTTCAAGGAAAACTGCATGAAGAGCAACAATATTTTGTTCTCCTGTGGGTTGTAGAAGTAATATCCTTTGGTTTCCCTAGGATAACCTATAATTGGCACTTATCCGATTTGGGTTCTTGTTTGGTACCATCTAAACGTTTAACATATGCCCATCATCCCCAAATCTTCAGAAATGAGAAACCCGATTTCTTTCTTGTCCATATTTCATATGGAGTCTGTCTAACAGAATTTGACAGAACCTTATTCAAAATAAGTATTGCACTGTTTAATGCGTATCCCAGAAGGAAATTGGTATACAACACATGTTATACAACAAACATACATGTATTCTAAATGCATATATGTATTTGTTTGAATCAAAACACAAACCAATTTAGAATCCCATTATGAAATGTCTCATGAACAATTCTAGTTCACCTAAAAGTGGTCAAATGATTCTAAAATGGTAGCCATAGATCTAAGCTTTAATCTAGAGTTCCATACTCTTATTAATTGTACCAAGCATATTGTGTTTATACTTCCAAAGCATCCTAACACAATTTATTAGCCTTATTTCAACTTAAGCTATGTAATCATGCATCCAATACATAATTCATCACTATATGTCTGACTAATGAAAACTCACTAATGAAGAACATAGCTTAAGAGAAGTCATAACTTACCTAGTAGCTTGATGCAAAGATCCAATCTCATTTTCTTTGTTGAAATGGTTGGAGAACTTCCAAGGATTGCAAGCTTGACTCCAAGATCCAATCTTGATTCCAATGCTAGCAACCTCCACTCCAAGATCCAATCTTGATTTCTCTTAGTTGAAGCATATATCGGATCACTAGCAACTAGTCTCTTTAATCAGATAATCATGACCTTGTCATATTATCCCGATAGTTGCAATATATTAGAGTACCAGTTCTGTATCCCTACGTGATCATCATCTCCATATGACTGAAGTGATACTTCCATCTTGACATCACACCCAATACACTACGATTCTCAATAAACCCAGAAGAGACGTACACAGAACCTGTTAAAGCCCCGAACGACCAAAACCAAAGCGTACTGATTGTCGCAAGTATTAGCGATGCAAGTCTCAGGTTAAGACCAAATACACCTACCCTGATTCAGATTCCTATAGACACATAGTCATACTACCAATGAGATTCCGAGGGGTCTATCCAGAGCAAAGTTGTTTCCGTACCATTGGCAAACACAACCTCCTATCACACTTGCATAAGTATCCAATACTTAAATATATGAGAACTATGTCGTTAAGCTTCCATAACGCGCACAACTGCAATACTAGTCTATTCCGCATTATCGATGTCCAGTCTCGATAATACTACGACTAAGGATATTTAATGATTAAACCGTTCATGGATTGATAGTGTCTCATATCTTATTAATCCGGAACTAATCATAAGGACTTTTATTATTTATAAATACAAGTAATCTAATTACAAAATGATAAAATAACAATTTCCTTTGTCACATAGTTAATTTGTACAAAAACCACAATGTCTTTTACAAATTGATGCTATAGGTCATAATTGTCCAAAAATCTCCCACTCGGCCTATAGCCAATAACTCAAGTATCTAACACCTGAACTATGTACATGTCGCTCAAACTTTTACTGAGAAATAGCCTTCGTCAGCGGATCTGCAATGTTGTCATCTGATGCGACCTTCTCGATCTTCACATCGCCATGATGTATGATCTCACGAATAAGATGGAAACATCGAAGTATATGCTTGGATCCTTGATGAGACCGAGATTCCTTGGCCTATAGCCAGTCACTCAAGCATCTAATACCTGAACTATGTACATGTCGCTCAAACTTTTCCCGAGGAATAGCCTTCGTCAGTGGATCTGCAATATTATCCTCTGATGCGATCTTTTCGATCTTCACATCGCCACGATGTATTATCTCTCGAATCAGATGGAATCGTCGAAGAACATGTTTGGATCGTTGATGAGACCTTGGTTCCTTAGCCTGTGCTATAGCCCCGCTATTGTCACAATATAATGGAACGGGCTCAGCTGCTAACGGAACTACTCCTAATCCAATTAGAAATTTACGGATCCAAACTGCCTCTTTTGCTGCTTCAGCTGCTGCAATGTACTCCGCTTCAGTTGTTGAATCGGCAACAGTATCTTGCTTGGAAGATTTCCAGCTCACTGCTCCGTTATTCAAGCAAAATATGTACCCGGTTTGTGACTTGAAGTCGTCTCTGTCGGTTTGGAAACTTGCATCGGTATACCCAGATACCTCAAGTTCTCCATCTCCATAGATTAAGAAAACATCCTTAGTTCTTTTAAGATACCTAAGGATACTCTTAACCGCCATCCAGTGATCCTGTCCTGGATCGGCCTGATATCGACTGCACATGCTCAAAGCATAGGACACATCAGGTCGTGTACATATCATGGCATACATGATCGATCCGACTGCCGAGGCGAACGGAGTCCGACTCATGTTGTCTCTCTCATCTTGTGTTTTGGACACATGTCCCTAGATAGATAGACGCCATTGATGTTTGCAACAGTCCCCTCTTGGACTGATCCATGTTGAATCTCTTCAACACTTTATCAATATATGTATTCTGGGAGAGTCCAAGTAGCCTTCTAGATCTATCCTGGTAGATCTTTATTCCTAGAATAAAAGCTGCTTCTCTCCAGATCTTTCATGGAGAATTTCAATGAAGCCAAGCTTTCACACCGACGTTAACATGGGAATGTCATTGCCTATAAGCAATACATCGTCGACATAAAGGACAATAAAAGTCAGTGCACTCCCACTAACCTTCTTATATACACAAGGATCATCTACGTTTTGAGTGAAATCATATTCTTTTATGACCTCATCAAAACGTTGGTTCCATGACCTCGATGCTTGCTTCAGTCCATAAATGGACCGATTTAACTTACAAACCTTGTTTGCAAGTCTTGGTGCGATAAAACCGTCAGGTTGTTGCATATAAACATCCTCCAACAGGTTTTCCGTTAAGGAAAGCGGTTTTAACGTCCATCTGCCATATTTCGTAATCGTAATATGCAGCTATCGCAAGCATTATCCGAATGGATTTAATCATGGCAACGGTGAGAAAGTTTCGTCATAATCAACTCCAAGTTGTTGACGATACCCCTTCGCTACGAGCCTAGCTTTGTATGTTTGTACGTTGCCATCCATGTCTGTCTTCTTCTTGAAGACCTATTTGCATCCAATAGGCTTTACGCCTTCTGGTGCATCAACCAGTGTCCAAACTTGGTTGGTATACATGGAATCCATTTCGGCCTTCATGGCCTCTTGCCATAAAGTGGATTCGATACCTTGTATCGCTTCCTCATACGTAGCCGGTTCAGTATCCTCAATAAGATAATATCTACATGAGGTGAGATCAGGAATCCATACCTCTCAGGTATTACCCTGACTCTCTCCGACCTACGTAGTCCTTGTGTAATTGAAGATTGTGGTTCAGTCTCATCCTGGATGGACTGTTCATGTTCCGTTCTCGATTCATTGCCAGGAACAGTATCACTACGACTTTCATCGAGTTCTACTTTCCTCCCCCACTAAACACTACATGCATTAGGAATTCCTTCTTAAGGAAAACCGCATGTAGAGCAACAAATACTTTGTTCTCTTGTGGGTAATAGAAGTAATATCCTTTGGTTTCCCTAGGATATCCAACAAATAGGCATTTATCTGATTTGGGTTCAAGTTTGGTACCTTCCAAACGTTTGACGTATGCCCAGCAACCCCAAATCTTCAGGAATGAGAAACCTGGTTTCTTTCATGTCCATATCTCATACGGAGTCTGTTCAACAGACTTTGACGGAACCCTATTCAAAATAAGAATTGCACTTTCTAATGCATGTCCCCAGAAGGATATAGGTAGCTCAGTGCGACTCATCATCGACCTTACCATGTCAAGCAAGGTACGGTTTCTCCGTTCAGACACACCATTTAATTGTGGTGTTCCAGGAGGAGTCCATTGTGAAAGAATACCATATTCTTTCAGGTAATCTTGAAACTCATTACTTAAGTATTCGCCACCACGGTCCGACCGTAATGTTTTAATACTCTTGCCTGTTTGTTTTTCAACTTCGTGTCGAAACTCTTTGAATTTCTCAAAAGTTTCCGACTTGTGCATCATTAGATACACATAACCATAACGCGATGCATCATCCGTAAAGGTTACGAAGTATCGGTATCCACCTCTAGCCTGGCTAGACATGGGCCCACAAACGTCACTATGAACGAGGGCTAACAGTTCAGTGGCTCGTTCACCTCACCACTAAAAGGTGATTTAGGCATTTTGCCTAATAAACAGATTCGCAGACGTCATATGAATTTGGATCAAATCCGTCCAAGTACCCACTCTTCGAAAGTGTGGATATGCGAGTCTTGTTGATGTGTCCCAGACGACAATGCCACATATAAGTTTCTTCCTTTGGATTACTCATTTTGAGCCTTTTGTTTGTTATTTTACGTTTTGGAGATTTGTTTATATTTAAAATATAAAGACCATTATTTGCATCGGCACTGCAAATTTCTGCATCATTTTTATATAAATAACACCTGGTGTTTTTAAATACAAAAGTGTACCCATACTGGGTTAACAAAGATACAGAAATAATATTCTTAGTTAAACTAGGAACAAAATAACAGTCATTTAGTTCAAGTACATGCCCCGAGGGCAGTTCCAAAACAAAATGCCTACGGCCAAAACAGCAACAGAAGTTCCATTTCCAACTCGTAGATCTACCTCCCCCGAAGCCAGTCTCCTGCTATCATGCAGATCCTGCACATCAGTACAAATATGAGAACCACAGCCAGAATCAAAAATCCAATTTTTATTAAGACTAGAAGTAGTCATATTTATCTCAATAACAAACATACCTGAGGCCGGTGCCTTGCCCGCCTGTATGTCCTCCTTATGTCCCTTGTTCATGCGGCAGTCACGCTTCCAGTGACCTTTCTTGCCGCATTTCAGGCAAACATCTTGAGACTTGTCCCTTGGCTTCCCAGAAGCCTTTGTTGACTTGTCCTTGCCTTTGTTTCTATGCTTTTTCTTCTTAACACCCCCAGTTGCCTTGAGCCCAGCTTTCGGCGTTTGAGATGTTGATGCAAAGTGCGCCTCGCGCTTGTTGCCTTTCAGAGCTCTTTCTCTCTGACTCCTTGAGAATCGACAATAACTCTCCAAGAGTATCATCAGAATTCATCAATTTGTAGTTGATGACAATCTGTTTCCAAGTATCGGGTAGTGACTGTAAAATTACATCTATAGCCAGCTCAGCCTCCAAGACTATACCCATATTAACCAATTCATCAAGATCGGCTATCATTTGAGTCCCATGGACCTCAACAGAACTACCATCAGTCATACGGGAGCGAAAGATTTTCTTCACCAACTCGTACCTTGCCATCCGCTTATTAGTGCGGTGAAGATCTTGCAATCTTGCCATCATATTATAAGGATCCAAGTCCCTATTCTGGCGGCGAAAGTGTTGAGTCATTGAAGCAAGCATGATCGACTGAGCCGTCACTATCATCACTGTGAGTTTTCCATAACTCCAGCTCAAGTGGCTCAGTGGGCTTAGGCCCGAGAGGTCTTTGTATCGTATACAGTATCCTCTCCGCCCCAAGGACTATCCTTAGGTTCATTTCCCAATCAGCGAAGTTTGTCCCCTTAAAGACATTGTCACCCATGATGATGTCTCGGACATTTACCTTGCTTGCCATCTTAACTACGATAGTCCAACTATCTAGTTAACGATATATGGGTACAGTCAAACTGTTACAAGAAAAATAACATTTTATTAGTCCAACTAATTGTTAAAATATTGACGAAATAAATTTTGTAAGCGCGTAAAGCTAAGTATCTGAATGAAATTGCAAATTCAATACTAGCCTCCCACTATTTTCTACAAGTCTCTAACCCTCTGTTGAGTACTCGGGAAATCCAATTTCCTAGTGGGCTAGGATCCCGTTAAATAACACACAACCTTGACTTTGGCCAACAAGTTGTATGATATTTAACTAGGTAGATCTCGAAGATCAATTGGATCCCATCCAATTCCTAGATCCGGTAGGTGGACATCCAAGTCCTAAACATATATATCTAATACATATGTCAATGTATCCAATACATTTTCCTAACCATTTCCTCTGAATCAACTAAGCCTTGGCTTTGGCACAACAAACCTAATGATTCCAGTTAAGCGGGACCCATTGACGAGGAATTTCGTAATCAATGTCGATGGACAAGAAGTGATCTTGACTTTGGCCAACAAATCACAACTTGGACATGACACCGATGTGGAACAAAACTCTCATGATTCAAACACATCCTCAATTATTGACAAAGGTCTTGACTTTGGCCAACAAACCAATGCCAATTTCGGATCTTGAGAAAGAATCATTCAACGGAAGGAAAATCGCTTAATATTGTTTGAGGGATTTTTCGCGTAATTGGCAACCAATTAATTTATCTTTGTTAGGTCTCATCATCATACACCCTTAATCATGCTTCTAAAACATCATAAAGCGCGTAAATTAAAGTAATAGTGATATGCGGATGGATATATAAACAACTTGTTCCTAGAACAAATCACTCCCTTTCCTCTCCCCGCTAGTACTATTCTACTTCTACCCAATTACATAATACAATAAGAGAAACCTCATTTACATTGAGGGGAATTAGGTGAGAAGAGAATACAAAGAGATAAAGAGATAAGGCTGGACAAGCAGGTCCAATTTATAAATTCCAAATTTACAATAATTTCTAAAATTACCCTTCCCTTCTAATATCCATCCGATATACACTATTCATACAACACATCCACATTCATTCATTCAAGGCATGTTATACAACCAATCAAATCCATTTATTAGTCTTTAATTAGGTGACAATACAATGTTCAAACAATTGTTTGCATTTGCGCGAGTCCAACTCGTTTTGAGAATAAATACTTATAGTATGAATTCACGAATTAGAATTATATCGAACTACTCGTTAAATCCAATTTAAGTCGTATTCAATACTAATCCTTTTATTTAATTCTAAATTAAATATTTATACTTTTATTGTGCTTTTATAACTTAGATTCCAAATCTAGTACTATTGGGTCTCAAAGCCCAACTAACATCTAATGTTCGTTTAATTAAAGTCCGATGGGCTTTCTATTGATTTCATTAGGCTTGGGCCTTGGTCAATGTGGGTCAAACCCAATTTCCAAGCCCAATAAGGAATCACCCTCATTTGCCATAAAATCAATATCAAGCCCATAAGGCCCATTAAACATAAAAGCCCATTTATTACATTTGGACTTAAATGGTGTGATTTAGGCCCATTTTGGATCCAATCCAAATGGTCCAAATCTACTTGGCCCAACCAAGCCCATTTATGTCCAAATATAATAGTTTTAGGCCCATTCAAAATTAAGCCCAATTAACCAAATTTTAAAATTCCAAATTTTATAACTTAATTAATTAAAGTGTATTATCATGATTAATCCTTTAAATCAATATTCCCAAAATATCAAATTAATCCATTAATCATATTTTTATCTTAAATATATGTCCAACATTATTTAATCAACAAATCAAGTCCCTAATCTTCTTCCATGCATTCGGCAAGGTGATGAAAAATTACCGATTTCGTTTTCAATCCAATCGAATCACAAATCGTCATTTTATGTTCGTTTAAAGTCATCCAATTATCTTATAAACAACAAATCATCATCTCCATGGTCTAGGTAGTATTCGGCCAAGCCTCTCCAAGAGGGAAAAATTAATCCAATTTATTTTCATGAAATTGATAATGTATAACATAATGTAACATACATTTAAGCATACTTAATCAATCAAAATCATCAAATCATGCTTCAATCAATTTTGCCCAAATATTACCCTAATATATTTGCATGCTCTTTAAGCTCAATGATACCATTGTTGGAAAATCTAATCCATGTCCCAAGATCAAAAGAACAAGCAAAACATATAATGAATGAACAATATTGAAGTATGGCGGAATCATACTCACAAGATCGGAATGCGGATGCGTTGATGAAATCTCTCCGTAATTAATCCAAGATTAATCGAGTTTGAATCATACGTCATTGGTGAATCTTCGGGAAGCGACCCAAGAGATCTCTAGCTATGTTGGCAGTAAATCCGGTTGTCGAACTATCCGAACACGTACGTACCAAGTACTACGTTTTTACCGATTTACAAGACAAGGTTAGCCTCTAGCAAAACGCCATGTCTACCCAATTCTCTAGAAATATTCTTATGGAATATAAGATCTATAACAGGCGTAGTATACCGTAGTATAGTGTATATCGAATTAGTATCGGATGATCACATGTAAGGCCTGGGGCTGGAGATGTGTCTGCCCCGTACGATACACATATCGGACATCAAGCAACCAGTCTCTTTGAATCGGATAATCCTGACCTAGTCATATTATCCCGATGGTTGCAACCATTATAGAGTACTAGTTCTGTATCCCTCGCGATCATCATCTCCATATGTCTGAAGTGATACTTCCATCTTGACATCACACCCAATACACTACGATTCTCGATAACCCAGAAGAGGTGTACACAGAACCCGTTAAAGCCCTGGACCACCAAAACCTAAAGTTACCGATTGTCGTAAGTACTAGCGATGCAAGTCTCAGGTTAAGATCATATGCACCTACCCTGAAGCGGACTCCCATAGACACGCAGACATACTACCAATGGGACTCCGCGGGGTCTATCCAGAGCGAAGCTGTTTTCCGTACCATCGGTAAAACACAACCTCCTACCGCACTTGCATAAGTATCCAATACTTAAATATATGAGAACTATGCCGTTGTGCCCTCACAACATGCACAAGTGCAGTACTAGTCTATTCCGCATTATCGATGTCCAATCTCGATAATACTACGACTAGGGATATTTAATGATTATAACCTTTATGGATTGTTACCGTCTCATATCATCACAATCCGGAACTAATCAAAGGGACTTTTACCATTTATATGTCAAAGTAATAATTACAAAACGGTAAAAGGCAATTTCATTACTACATAGTTAATTTTGTACAATAATACAATATCATTTACAAAATAGTGACGCTATGGGTCATTACTGTCTAACAGCACTATAGCCCGTTATTGTCACATTACAAAGGAACATGCTCAGCTTCTAACGGAACTACTCCTAATCCACTTAGGAATTTACGGATCCTAACTGCCTCTTTGCTGCCTCTGCTGCCTCAGCTGCAGCGATATATTTCATTTCTGTTGTTAGGGTATGAGAACCATACAACCTTAGAAAAAAAATTATCATATAAGTAATGATTTACGTGGTTTGGTGGAGAATAGCTCCAACCTAAGTCCTTGGAAGAAAATGGATCACTTTTAATATGCTTGGGAGTAAATACCGACCTGAGCACCTAACAAAGGATTTACACAAGGTTTATAGTGAATAACCCATCGAGTTTACTATAGGGTCGGGTACTGTAGACATTGCATTTTTACGCATAGCCCGATGATTAGTCTCTTACAATGATACCCCTGAAAATTGGGAAAATTATAAGCTGAGCGCTAAAAAAAGGAACTCCAAGGAATATAACAAAAAGCTAGCCGGACATCACCTATGTTCGACATACCTTCTTTCAAACCAGAAAATCTGGTCAGACTCACCCTGAAAACCCTAAATCCGACCGGATAAGTCACATTTGTCATTGAATGTTCAGATTGTTAGTTACCAGAGACATAGGATCTGATTGTGGCCGATTGGATATAAAATTCAAATTTAACACCAGGCCGAACCTATATTAAAGTGTTCAATGCATGTGCAAATTTACAAAATTTGAAGTTATGGAGTGATCAATAATCGGCCGGACTTACAATTCAAATTGTACGTCCAGCCAGACATGTATCGAATGTTACAATATCCATAACACCAATAACATCAGACATTGAGGGGACCATAGATGGATTCTATCTCCCATTGTATTTTCAGGTTCCTTCTTGGCACTATACAAAAAAAGGGCTTTCCTATTCAAAAAATCCATGAGGATCGGTAACCAAGAAACCTTAGTTGAAATTCTAATATTTTGAAACCCTAGAGAGAGAAAGAAACAAACACTAATCCTTGGAGTTCCCAACCTTTTGGTATGAATCCAGCGATAACCCACCATTCAGAGGTGTTTTCTGGAGCCAGACAACACACAATAGTAAGACCTGATGGCACCATTTTCATTATTATTTTTTTAGCTTATTCCTATTATACAGTATCTTTGGTTGGTTCTAAGACACGTCCGGCTGAACATGCACATGTAATTAGAGTATCGGCTGGGCTTCTCCGAAGCCAGGCTAGAGGATATGCACTTCACATCTTGTTTACCAGTATGCACTAGTTTTTTCTATTATCATATGTTCTTTTAATCCATACTTGCCTCTATTACTTTGTTACAATCTTGTTGTGTTGTGTTGTCATTTTATTATTAATTCACACATGCTTAGTTATTCCATTCTATTGTTTTTTTAGCTGTTAATATGGATGTGTTTATTTTACTGTCTAAGATGGGGTTAATAAACATGTCTTGCTCTGCTTACTGTCTGATTTGTGAGGGATGTCCGGCCAAACTCATCTGATGTTTGGCCGGAGACTCTTGATATTCGACCATAGGATCCCCATGGTATTTAGGATGAAAACCAGGACGTAAGTTGTATAGCTGATCCTGAATAGACGGTAATATGGTCCGCACTCGGAAAATAACTCCACGTACCAATGAGAGGATGGCTATTTCATCTGTCATGTTTCTACGCTTACTATTGCTCCGTTTTGAATAGCCTTATTTACTATTTATTGAACATTTATTATTTTGATGATTTATTTTTCTTATTTACTTATCATTTAATATTTTGTGGCTCTCCTTTTATCATTCTTGCTGTTTATTATTATACATGTTAATACTTGTGTATGGTTATGTTTTTCTGATTCACGCAGTATGTCAGGCCAGACTTCTAGCAAGTCCTGTCAGATGATAATATTATGATACATATTCGGACTACCATAATGATGTCCGGCCATGCCTCTCCATGGCCAAGCCAATAAAACACACACTCCATTTGGTTTGTGTACCATTTCACCTTCATTTACAGTATCTGGACATGTATTCTTTTATTAATTCCGCACTTTCTTTATTACGTTTATTATTTTATGCCATGTATGTATATAAACTATATTGCATGTTATTACATTGTAATATATGGTGATACCTATTTTGAACCTAAATATTATACTAGCATCAGTAAGGGACCATTCCGAACCCAAACTGGTTTAAGGTCAGACCTTGCGAGGGGTGTAATGCGACCTTAAATCATTCCATGTGTTTCATACTAGGTGGCGACTATTTTATTCTCTAATTATTCCCCAAATTTGGCTATTTGTACTCTCTACAGGTTGCGAGCCCAATTGTGTCGTGGTCTCTAACGTCACAGACATAGTGATAAACTCTACTTCTCTCTTACATATGGAGACTCCACTGGGGATAGACTCCACTCCTCAAAAAAATATCTTGTAGTATTTATGGCAAGATTGAGGTTAACCATGTCTTCATCTTTTACATAACATTTTAACCCTGATGGTGTTGCATATTGAGAAATCATTTTCTCTTAACGGTGGATTGGTATGTAATGATAACCATCACTTGTTGGTACATATCCTTTGATATTGATGTATTCAGTTGGTTGATTGAACCATTTGGTGGGGATACCTAATTGTAGACAAGCCCTATCATTGGGATTAAAATATGTTTTCATTGGTTGATTGAACCATTGGGTAGGGAGACCTAGTTATGAACAAGCCTTCGTCGATAAAAGCCTATGCCATACACTTGATAAACCCATATGAAAGCCAATAGATGTTTTCCCTAGGAAAAGCCTTTCTAATGCTTGTGATTTGGCCCTAACCATTTGAAGTTATTTGAACTTTTTATCATAAGATGAAACTTATTAGGCCTTTTCAACTGGGTAAAGTTTGCATTTTCATGATAATATGGTTAAAACTTTGAAACGTTAATGGGCCACCATGTATGAAAACCTTGTTAGGCCCAAAATATTTAGTTATAACCCAATTGTACCAAACGTGAGTCTGATACCCGCACTGGCTTTAATACAAAAAGGGTACGTATTATTTTGGTCCATTTGGATGTTCTTAAATATTTTCAAGCCCATCCCAAATAACTGTGATTACTAAAGGTCCAAATCATCATTTTTATACAAAGGCACGATCCCTATATTAGGCTTAATCATTTTTATAAATAAGCAGCCTTTGTCTTTTAACGATGGAACAGAACCAAGTTAGCCTAGGTTTACCCTAGGTTTACCCTTTAGCATAGGAGAGAGCGAGCTTCTGTACCCAATGTTGATACATAAGCTAAGCCAAACCTAGGACAAATATGAGACTTACCACGTATGTGGAGGAAATAAGGTTGGAAGTGTATATGCTGATGTGTGAACACCATATGCATTCCATGCAGACATGCATCATACTAACCTTTTTTGGTTGCATCTATCATAGTGGTACAGTGGGTTAGAGAGCAAGACATATTAGGCTAGAAACAAATCGAAATTGCAGAAATGGTTAGCAGTGATAATTCCCCGTAGACCAGTTGGAGACAACTGTGACCAAGATGGCAGAATAGTTACAGACTTTGGCTGATGCTATTACTAACTTAACATCAATACAAATAGCATCTCGAGTGACAAGGGCCGATACTAATAAGAGGAGGAACGATGGGCCTAAGAATTAGACAATTAAACAAATCTTTGCTTTAGATGATTATGACATGACTGAATATGCTATAGGTAAAGCGGAAAATCCCAAATTTAGGCTGATCTTCAGAATTTGAAGGAGTAGATAGAGATGGTAGCCTGAAAAATGAAGGGCAAACATGAGGATTTGTTAGACTACAATGCTATGGCCATCAAGGAACAACTTCCTTTAAAATTTGAAACACTAGAAATGGTAAAATTTAACGGAAATTGAGACCCATAAATGCATCTCCGATAGTATGTGTCATTGATTAGTTCCACTTGTTTATCCCAAAGCCAAGTTCAGAAGATGTTTGGGATGTCAATAAAAGGAGCACATGTGGTATGATACCATAGTCTGAAGCAGAAAATAAGAGATGATTATAGAGCCTTGGCTGAAGCTTTCCTGAACCAATTTATCACTAGGAGACTTGAAAAATACAAAGCAGAAATTGGAGGAAAATTTTAAAGAATATATCGACTACTGGAGAAGCAAGTTTTTAAAAATACAGACACGACCCTCGGAGAATGACCAAATCAAAATGATTATCAAGGGCACCAATCCCTCTATTTATAACAATCTTAGGATGATGACCTCCATGATCTCAGATTTCAGGCAGTTGAGAGAGTTTGTCATGGGCATAGAGGAAGAAGAGGCTGAAAACATAAAATTTTACAACTGAAACATGAAAACTACTGAGGGAAATTCTGTAGCCAAAGCCAGCCCTGCTGAGATTGTCGTAATCTGAAACAGGATATTTTCCATCTTTGGCAGACCCCTGTCAAAAATATTTGAAAAACTGAGAATACAAGACCCGCTGCCACCCTTAGAAACCAAGCCATTACCAAACCTTATCCCTCGCCACTTCAACCAAGACTAATACTGCCAATTTCATCAACAGAAAGGCCATGACACCGATATCAGTCTCAACTCAAACATGATATCCAAGACCTTATCGACAACCGTAAAATCCCCGACCAAGAAATGAACCAACCCAATACCAACAGAAACCACTTACCTAATCACCATGTCGTACCACCACCCAACTACATGATCAACTCTGGCCTACCCGAAGACTATGTCCTACAAACATTCCACCAGCAGACCTATATTATAGGAATATGGGATAACAGTGAGACCGACGAATGCAATAAATTTTGGGAAAACTTCTCCAGTAGTGATGAGGAGGAGGTCAAGAGAATGACTAGGAGTGGACGATTTTATAATGATGCCACTAAGAAGGTGTTGGGATAAATGCCTAAGAGCATAATGTAATATGTAAACAGGATTTTATTTTAAGTGTTAAACGATGCAGTTGTGCATTTATTAAAATGTTGATTTTAAAGTTGCATATCATAACTTATCATGAATGCCCTTGAATACTAAATGTACTTTCAGACTCAGTGTATAAGTGTTATACACAAGAGCATTTAAGTTTGAAATTAGTAATCCTAAATACTCTTGTAGAGAGCAAAAAAAGACGGGCACTTTGTTTATGGTTTATTTACAGCTACAATCCACTCCATATTAAATGACGACTCTGATATTGGTTTGTTCATGTGGTGACATGGGAATTGAGGCACCTTATATGATGCGATTAGATAGGCTGGACCAAGACATAAAT